>JAUCBJ010008232.1:0-94534 GCA_032718475.1 Nemertoderma westbladi
AAAATATCATGCTGCACAACGGACTAATATTACATACAGTATAACGGACTAATATTGCATACTGCATAATGGACTAATATTGCATACTGCATAATGGACTAATATTGCATACTGCATAATGGACTAATACTGTGGATACAGCGCCATATACCGTAACACGTGGTAATAGAGAATCTAAAGTTACGTTAACAACTTTGCCGTTTATATCACCTTGGCCGTGAATAGTGCCCATTTCTACCACAATATCTGTTGCGTTGTGAACATCTGTTATGACATCAGCTACTTGACGATCGATGTAGCTGTGTGTAGAAGCTGGATCCAATACTACTAGTATTCCCTTCGAACCCTTCCGCCCCTTAACTTTAATTGGTACCACACTGAAGGAAACTGACTGAGCGGCTGTAAGAAATGTCTGTCCAGCACTCGTTCCCTCGCTACGCTCATTAGTCTCAGCCTTACCTGATTCACATTCTTCTTCATCTGATGACCCGTCTTGAATCTTGATGTCATCGAATAAAGTGGTAAAAGTAAATTTTGCAGGTTTTGATGGATTGGGGTTTAACATTACCTTAGTTGGTGAAATATTATTATCCATGAGAAACCTCTTCGTTGGAGCGTGCGATGCGGTGTGCAATATGCGATGGTGATTGCGACCGCAATCTGGACAGCGTTTCAGCGTGTCAGGACACTGTGTACGTTGGTGCCCCGCCCCCAAACACCTCCAGCAGGCATCTAGTGGTCGTATTACTAGTCGATGTTTCTCAACATCAAACCTGTTAAATTCGTCACATGTTCCTAATTTATGATTAGCATATTTCTCATCGATATACTTACAGAATTGGCACCCTTTGAAATCGGAACCTAATTCCTGTCTCTTTAGTTTCTTACTGATTGGTGCTGAAACTCGTGGGGAATATCCGCTTGTTTGTGATGATTCATTATTGAGTGATGCAGATGACATTTTCGACCTATCCTACGTCTTACTTCGCTGCGTCTCTCTGGCTGTAAATATTCTTCGGAAAAGTCGGAGCGCAATTATGCCAATGCTTCTGTGCGAATGAGTGTCAATATTTGTTCTAAACTAACTGTTCGTCCATTCAGAGTTCGTTCACCTTCCAGTCGACGCCACTTTTGTCGGTAACGGAAGTTCAAACGTCGAATGATCGATCGCAATACTTCAGGTTGACTTCAATAGTGCTCGCAACCTATCCTAGGCAGCACTTTAATCGCACTCTCAATTCCATCTACCAATTTCACTAAGTCCACTGGTCTATCAATGAGTCCACCAGCACCCAACTCATCGATGATAGAGTGTGCTCGTCTATTGGTTCCACCATAAACCGACTGCAGTCGTTCATATGTTTGTTCAAAAGTGTCCTCACTACCTACCAGTCTCTGCCTGTGTCAGAGGATCTTTCTCCAAGGATTTTAAAAGATAATTATACTTCTCATTCGGAGGAAAGTCCTTATCCTTGATGTTACATCCACATACTCGATAAACGTACTCCAATATTTCGCATTGTCATTAAACTTAGGTGTCTCCTGTGTAGGTAGACCTTGTCGAGCTGCAAATCTCGTTAACTCACCTAAAAATGAAATTTCTTGAGTAGGCGAGGTCAATCCTTTAGGACCACTTAAATCTGCTAAGAATGACCCATTTAGCTTAGGTGGATCATTGGCTCATCGCCGCCCCATCGAATCGTCGCGTTGCATACTTTTCACTACCCCAATGGCATTTCTACTGATTTCATCAGTAGCTTCAATCTTGAACAATCGCGGATGGCTAGTGACTTTGGGTGTCTTGTTAGTAGCAACGAGCGCATATCCATCTGTACCAAGGTTGTCCACGACATGCTTACTCGGCGATCTTTCAGAAACATCTGCAACTTCACTGATTAAATCAGATGTGCACTCCGTATACTCGCAATGATCGCGCAGTTCTCGTCGTTTCTCTAAATCACGCTGTTCCTGTAGTAGAAATTCCTCAAAGCTCTATAGCTCTATAGCTATTATACAACATTTAAATACCGGTATGACACGAAAATAATTTGAATCTAATTCAAAAATTCAAAAAAATAAATTTGTCACCCAAAATATTTCTAATTTTATATATAGCTCAAAATCAACGTAATTTTATTTTTAAATATTATATATATCCACTAGCGCGTGGCTACACCTTCAGGTTGCGACACTCTCTCTCTCTCCAACTGAGCGATCCAAAACACCATGGCTGGCTAAACCTAACTAACCTAACCAATAAATTGAGTTCAGTTTCGCAGTCAAACAACCGGTAATTTTTTACTGCTTCCACAAACACACTGGTACCAACAGAATAACTAACCCTGTTCGCTGTGAGATTCCACGCCCGCGTCATAGGCTTCAGACTCGTTGCTGATTGCGAACCGAACCCGTAGACCCACACAAACCCCAGCATCAGAAGTTCCATCTCGCCATGTATCTCCAGATGGTATAAAATAATTAAGCGGTTATCCAACATACCGGTACTAAAATCCTAAATTTTATTATATAAATAATTTTGGCCGAAACTGAATTCTCACAAACCTAGCTACTAATTTTGAATTTACTAATTTTACAATTTACCCTAAGAGCCTAACGAATTACTGTATTCTCTATGAATAGTGAACAAAAAAAAATATAAAAGCCGTTTACTGTTAAAGAAATCTCAAAGGGGATTCTTCCTTTTGATATGTTCGTATTTTCGAATGAAACAATGAGGTTAATCAAACTATAACATACCAAGCTAATTGCCCTAAACACAAGCCGAAACAGAAACAACCAAAACAAGACTGACACTGAGTCAGTCACTGACTGACTGACTGACTGACTGACTGACTGACTGACTGACTGACTGACTGACTGACTGACTGACTGACTGACTGACTGACTGACTGACTGACTGACTGACTGACTGACTGACTGACTGACTGACTGACTGACTGACTGACTGACTGACTGACTGACTGACTGACTGACTGACTGACTGACTGACTGACTGACTGACTGACTGACTGACTGACTGACTGACTGACTGACTGACTGACTGACTGACTGACTGACTGACTGACTGACTGACTGACTGACTGACTGACTGACTGACTGACTGACTGACTGACTGACTGACTGACTGACTGACTGACTGACTGACTGACTGACTGACTGACTGACTGACTGACTGACTGACTGACTGACTGACTGACTGACTGACTGACTGACTGACTGACTGACTGACTGACTGACTGACTGACTGACTGACTGACTGACTGACTGACTGACTGACTGACTGACTGACTGACTGACTGACTGACTGACTGACTGACTGACTGACTGACTGACTGACTGACTGACTGACTGACTGACTGACTGACTGACTGACTGACTGACTGACTGACTGACTGACTGACTGACTGACTGACTGACTGACTGACTGACTGACTGACTGACTGACTGACTGACTGACTGACTGACTGACTGACTGACTGACTGACTGACTGACTGACTGACTGACTGACTGACTGACTGACTGACTGACTGACTGACTGACTGACTGACTGACTGACTGACTGACTGACTGACTGACTGACTGACTGACTGACTGACTGACTGACTGACTGACTGACTGACTGACTGACTGACTGACTGACTGACTGACTGACTGACTGACTGACTGACTGACTGACTGACTGACTGACTGACTGACTGACTGACTGACTGACTGACTGACTGACTGACTGACTGACTGACTGACTGACTGACTGACTGACTGACTGACTGACTGACTGACTGACTGACTGACTGACTGACTGACTGACTGACTGACTGACTGACTGACTGACTGACTGACTGACTGACTGACTGACTGACTGACTGACTGACTGACTGACTGACTGACTGACTGACTGACTGACTGACTGACTGACTGACTGACTGACTGACTGACTGACTGACTGACTGACTGACTGACTGACTGACTGACTGACTGACTGACTGACTGACTGACTGACTGACTGACTGACTGACTGACTGACTGACTGACTGACTGACTGACTGACTGACTGACTGACTGACTGACTGACTGACTGACTGACTGACTGACTGACTGACTGACTGACTGACTGACTGACTGACTGACTGACTGACTGACTGACTGACTGACTGACTGACTGACTGACTGACTGACTGACTGACTGACTGACTGACTGACTGACTGACTGACTGACTGACTGACTGACTGACTGACTGACTGACTGACTGACTGACTGACTGACTGACTGACTGACTGACTGACTGACTGACTGACTGACTGACTGACTGACTGACTGACTGACTGACTGACTGACTGACTGACTGACTGACTGACTGACTGACTGACTGACTGACTGACTGACTGACTGACTGACTGACTGACTGACTGACTGACTGACTGACTGACTGACTGACTGACTGACTGACTGACTGACTGACTGACTGACTGACTGACTGACTGACTGACTGACTGACTGACTGACTGACTGACTGACTGACTGACTGACTGACTGACTGACTGACTGACTGACTGACTGACTGACTGACTGACTGACTGACTGACTGACTGACTGACTGACTGACTGACTGACTGACTGACTGACTGACTGACTGACTGACTGACTGACTGACTGACTGACTGACTGACTGACTGACTGACTGACTGACTGACTGACTGACTGACTGACTGACTGACTGACTGACTGACTGACTGACTGACTGACTGACTGACTGACTGACTGACTGACTGACTGACTGACTGACTGACTGACTGACTGACTGACTGACTGACTGACTGACTGACTGACTGACTGACTGACTGACTGACTGACTGACTGACTGACTGACTGACTGACTGACTGACTGACTGACTGACTGACTGACTGACTGACTGACTGACTGACTGACTGACTGACTGACTGACTGACTGACTGACTGACTGACTGACTGACTGACTGACTGACTGACTGACTGACTGACTGACTGACTGACTGACTGACTGACTGACTGACTGACTGACTGACTGACTGACTGACTGACTGACTGACTGACTGACTGACTGACTGACTGACTGACTGACTGACTGACTGACTGACTGACTGACTGACTGACTGACTGACTGACTGACTGACTGACTGACTGACTGACTGACTGACTGACTGACTGACTGACTGACTGACTGACTGACTGACTGACTGACTGACTGACTGACTGACTGACTGACTGACTGACTGACTGACTGACTGACTGACTGACTGACTGACTGACTGACTGACTGACTGACTGACTGACTGACTGACTGACTGACTGACTGACTGACTGACTGACTGACTGACTGACTGACTGACTGACTGACTGACTGACTGACTGACTGACTGACTGACTGACTGACTGACTGACTGACTGACTGACTGACTGACTGACTGACTGACTGACTGACTGACTGACTGACTGACTGACTGACTGACTGACTGACTGACTGACTGACTGACTGACTGACTGACTGACTGACTGACTGACTGACTGACTGACTGACTGACTGACTGACTGACTGACTGACTGACTGACTGACTGACTGACTGACTGACTGACTGACTGACTGACTGACTGACTGACTGACTGACTGACTGACTGACTGACTGACTGACTGACTGACTGACTGACTGACTGACTGACTGACTGACTGACTGACTGACTGACTGACTGACTGACTGACTGACTGACTGACTGACTGACTGACTGACTGACTGACTGACTGACTGACTGACTGACTGACTGACTGACTGACTGACTGACTGACTGACTGACTGACTGACTGACTGACTGACTGACTGACTGACTGACTGACTGACTGACTGACTGACTGACTGACTGACTGACTGACTGACTGACTGACTGACTGACTGACTGACTGACTGACTGACTGACTGACTGACTGACTGACTGACTGACTGACTGACTGACTGACTGACTGACTGACTGACTGACTGACTGACTGACTGACTGACTGACTGACTGACTGACTGACTGACTGACTGACTGACTGACTGACTGACTGACTGACTGACTGACTGACTGACTGACTGACTGACTGACTGACTGACTGACTGACTGACTGACTGACTGACTGACTGACTGACTGACTGACTGACTGACTGACTGACTGACTGACTGACTGACTGACTGACTGACTGACTGACTGACTGACTGACTGACTGACTGACTGACTGACTGACTGACTGACTGACTGACTGACTGACTGACTGACTGACTGACTGACTGACTGACTGACTGACTGACTGACTGACTGACTGACTGACTGACTGACTGACTGACTGACTGACTGACTGACTGACTGACTGACTGACTGACTGACTGACTGACTGACTGACTGACTGACTGACTGACTGACTGACTGACTGACTGACTGACTGACTGACTGACTGACTGACTGACTGACTGACTGACTGACTGACTGACTGACTGACTGACTGACTGACTGACTGACTGACTGACTGACTGACTGACTGACTGACTGACTGACTGACTGACTGACTGACTGACTGACTGACTGACTGACTGACTGACTGACTGACTGACTGACTGACTGACTGACTGACTGACTGACTGACTGACTGACTGACTGACTGACTGACTGACTGACTGACTGACTGACTGACTGACTGACTGACTGACTGACTGACTGACTGACTGACTGACTGACTGACTGACTGACTGACTGACTGACTGACTGACTGACTGACTGACTGACTGACTGACTGACTGACTGACTGACTGACTGACTGACTGACTGACTGACTGACTGACTGACTGACTGACTGACTGACTGACTGACTGACTGACTGACTGACTGACTGACTGACTGACTGACTGACTGACTGACTGACTGACTGACTGACTGACTGACTGACTGACTGACTGACTGACTGACTGACTGACTGACTGACTGACTGACTGACTGACTGACTGACTGACTGACTGACTGACTGACTGACTGACTGACTGACTGACTGACTGACTGACTGACTGACTGACTGACTGACTGACTGACTGACTGCTGACTGTCTGACTGACTGACTGACTGACTGACTGACTGACTGACTGACTGACTGACTGACTGACTGACTGACTGACTGACTGACTGACTGACTGACTGACTGACTGACTGACTGACTGACTGACTGACTGACTGACTGACTGACTGACTGACTGACTGACTGACTGACTGACTGACTGACTGACTGACTGACTGACTGACTGACTGACTGACTGACTGACTGACTGACTGACTGACTGACTGACTGACTGACTGACTGACTGACTGACTGACTGACTGACTGACTGACTGACTGACTGACTGACTGACTGACTGACTGACTGACTGACTGACTGACTGACTGACTGACTGACTGACTGACTGACTGACTGACTGACTGACTGACTGACTGACTGACTGACTGACTGACTGACTGACTGACTGACTGACTGACTGACTGACTGACTGACTGACTGACTGACTGACTGACTGACTGACTGACTGACTGACTGACTGACTGACTGACTGACTGACTGACTGACTGACTGACTGACTGACTGACTGACTGACTGACTGACTGACTGACTGACTGACTGACTGACTGACTGACTGACTGACTGACTGACGATACCGCGATTCTAAGGTCCCTGGCATGATAGACTACACCGTCCATAGCTTCTGGGCTCGAAAAATAAACGTAAACGAAAAAACGCCATAGGCGCAATAGTAAAATAAAACCAATGACTGCAGTTTGAAAATTATATACTAAATATACTTTCAATTGTTTTATTTATAAATCTTTTGGCCATCATTAATACTGTGGAGACTATGTTTATAAAAGTGTATATTTAATCAACCACATAATAAATATGATTTTCCATAGGCTAACATTATAGTTTGAAATGTAAAAATCAATGGTTAATATCTGTATCAGGTTACACACTGTGGCAATCAAAATGTTTTATATTGTGGTGAATGTGGTGAATGGCATTTGGCGGCTTCCCTTCTGGGAGATATTAATATAATGGTGGAGGTCATTACAAACCTTAGTAGGACCTAAGTCGATTCCTACTGGGGTACTTTACTCCTTACGGTATCGAGTCTGTATGTTGAGTGGAGTTAGTAGGTAGTTACCAATGCGATATACCGGTACTACTATATTCATTACAAACCTTACCATACTGCAATATAATATATCTTGTTGGAACATTGCTATTTTATTGTTCAGTTGACTGCCTATGGCAGAACATACCACCTTCAGACCATAGACAAACATTGTTGAGGAAATTTACTTTAGTTTACTCTACTATGCCATTCAGGTGAATGGATTTGAGTAATTGCCAAGTTACAGAGTGGAATCTCTCTCTCTGACCATAGGTAAATATGTTTTGGATTCACTCATTCAATTGCGGACAATATATATATAAAAGAATAATATGCCGATATGACATTATGTATTCCAGTATTCTTGATACACATTCTGTCTGACATTTTCAATTTACGATACTACCATACTGGTCCGTCTAACACTACTACACTACTGGTCCGTCTAACACTACTGCTTACAATAATTGGGACTTAGGTCATATATGTCAAGACACTACGCCTTCAAAAAAAGTTTTTCAATATATATATTCATCATATTCTAAAGGATATAGCAGTTTCAATGGCCTTTTTATAATCCTTTTTGAAGGGAGAGTTAGTTTGACAGATCGTATCAGCCCGTCATGACTCTGGATAAGTTGAGTTACTTTACCTAACTTCCACGATCCCCATTGTAGGTTTTTCTCCTTTATTATTACAATGGATCCTATTTTTACTTCAGTATCTACAGCATGATTCTGTTTAATGTGTCTTTGATATCGTTCTCTTAGGCT
The DNA here is from genome assembly GCA_032718475.1 of Nemertoderma westbladi. Lineage (NCBI taxonomy): Eukaryota > Metazoa > Xenacoelomorpha > Nemertodermatida > Nemertodermatidae > Nemertoderma > Nemertoderma westbladi. Next base: position 8,977 of record JAUCBJ010008232.1, read on the forward strand.
GGTAAGATATTCATCATTGAATATTGTCCAGCATTGATTTAAATATATCATTCCTTTCTTCCAATACTCTAGTAGGTCTATGGCTTTGGATTTCTTTGTTCCCGGTGTGTAATCTTTATCCTTCTCATTTTCAATTTCGATATAAGGAATCCCAGGTTTAGTATTGATAGTTAGAAAATCATTGGGAGTTAAGACGTATCTATCTTCCAGATCCTCACCAACGTAAGTTAAGGGTCGTGTATTGACCACAGCTTCTACCTCTGTCATAACAGTATACAATTATAGATAGTTAAGACGCAATTTTCCTAGAGTTTTTCGCAGTGTACGTTTTATTATACCAACCATTCTCTCATAGAATCCACCCATCCATGGTGATAGTTCTGGTATATATTTAATGTTTATTCCTTTACTGGAAATGTATGATAATACATCTTCATCATTTGTGACCTTCTTCCATAAGTTATTCATGACAGTTTCTGTGAGTTTGAACTGACCAGCATTGTCACCAATTATATTAGTCCCTCTCCTAGAGACAAATCAGATGATTCTTCAGAAATCCTTCTTCAGATGATTGATTAGCAGCTAGTAGTTTGAGATAAATTGATCTCACTACTAAACAAGTGAAAAGACATACCCATGTTTTCACATTTTCCTTTGAAGGAAGTTGTATGTATAATGGTCCTAGGTAATCTAATCCAATGTGTTGGAAAGCAATAGCTTCAGTAGTTCTTAGTAAGGGCAAAGGAGGCATATTTGGTAATTTGTAAGGTCTTCCTTCCCATTTTCGGCAGGTCTTGCATATGAGCAGAACTGACCGCACTGCTCTTCTTCCCTGTGGTATCCAGCACTCTTTGCGCAGGGTTGATAATGTGTGGTTAATCCACGCATGTAGTCTACTTACATGAATGTGTTCTATTATTAGTGTAGTTAATGGAGATGTATTTGGAAGAAGATTGGGAAATTTGCAATAATCATCATTACTGATGTTTTCCAATCTTCCATAGCATCTAATTAGTCCATCATTGTCTATCTTTAATCCAAGTTGATTAATAAGGTTGTTTCTTTTTCCATTGATAATATCATGTATTATGTCTTCGAAGTGGTTCGATTGTATGTATTTCTCCCAAATTAATTTCGCATCGTTGATATCTGTAGTCGTTAGGCATCCATTCAATTTCGTCTTTCCACGACATTTTATAATAAATCTCTGAATACATGCAGAAATACGTAGGATTCTGATCCACTTTGAATATTTATTTATGTCTAGTTCAAATGGTGTAGTCTTCATTTCATAAGATTTCTTGGTTATAATTGGGAGAGAAGCTTCGAATAGTATTTAGGAGGACATGCAAGTAGTATACATTACATGGTTCCTCGACCAAGGTCACCCGTAGTCCATCATTACCATCCATTTCTGGTACTGCAGCCAATCAGAAGCCACCATTTCAACCTTTTGCAGTGGTCGTTATTATTTCAACCAATCAGATGTCAGCATTTCATCCGTAACCATGGTAACTTCTCAAGTTCCCGCTTATTCCGCTAGAGGCGTTATTAGTCACCCAACGCTAGTACTGCATCCAATCACCAACCTTTATTTTACAGGTGTTCGGGTGTCTACACTTAGCATCAGGTAACTTCTATTATTTTTCAAATCGCAATTTTTCACCAACCATTGCATATTCATCTTCACATAGCCTAACCTCACGATGCATGGCTAGCCCCCATCCCATCGCTACTCAATCCACAGCTGTTACCCACCCAACCAACCAATCAACAGCGATGTTTGCCTAACCCTACGGTCATTCACCTTTTCACCACGTTACCGCCACTACCACGTTACCACCACCACTGTATACTGTATATGGTGACGACGTGGCCACCAACTACTCGCAACGTGCATATATTATATTATATCGATTGCTAACTCCACGACACCCGTCGCCAAACCAACAAACCAACCACTCAGTATGATACATGAGATTCCGTCACGTTCCAGCTATGCATATACGAGTATTAGTGATTATTATTACGCAATAATTTTTTTTGATTATACAGTAGTTCCCTACCAGCTAATCAACCAATCAATAAACCAAATTTAGGCTATTTTTCAGTTGAAGACCTGTATTATTTTTGAAAATATCTTATATATAATCTCTTGCTTTAACCCTATTACCACTGGGGTGTTTTGACCATTAGCACCACTGGGGGGGGGGGGCCGATTCGGCCCACCCACTATATTTTTGTAGTCGTCCAATGAAATCCTACAAAATTTGGGCTGTTGGTGAAACAACTATAGATGAACACTACCAAACCTTAAAAAATTAAAATTTCATAAGCAGGGTCTCATAATTTTGATGAAAAATAAAAGTAGTCCCAGGACAAAATTACAAAATTTTTCGTTTTCTAAAAACTGATAGTGTGGCAGTGTTGGCTAGATTTAGTAGGTTTTTCAAGACGCTGAATCGAATGTGATTATATTCCACTTCCAAAAATTGAAGTGGATGCTATTTTTCGTGCACCTAAGAAGTGGGCGTCAAATTTCAAATTTTGAAAAATTAGATATTCAGAAAATGCCCCTAATTTTTTTATTTCAACGCATCTTTATGGGTTTTCTGGGCCGCTGAATCGATTGAAAGTAATATAGAAGCCTGAAGACTGAGTGGTTCGCCATTTTTGGTGCACCAAAATTAGGGCGTGGCACTTCAAATTTTGAAAAATACGAGATTCGGAAAATAAACCAAAATTGAAATTTTAACGAATTTATATAGGTTTTCCAGACCGCTGAATCGATTGAAAGTAATATAGAAGCCTGAAGACTTAGATGTTAGCCATTTTTTGAAATCAAAACTTTAGTGTTTTTTCCGAATAAAGTAATTTTGAAAATTTGAAGTGCCACGCCCTAATTTTGGTGCACCAAAAATGGCGAACCACTAAGTCTTCAGGCTTCTATATTACTTTCAATCGATTCAGCGCTCCAGAAAACCTATAAAAATGCTTTGCAAATCAAAACTTTAGTGTATTTTCCGAATCTCGTATTTTTCAAAATTTGAAGTGCCACGCCCTAATTTTGGTGCACCAAAAATGGCGAACCACTACACTTACATACTTGTATAGAACATTAGAGTGATCCAAACCAATAAAAATAAATAAAAATAGCCCAAACATAAATAATTACTAAATCACGAATGACTTTGTAAAATTCGAAAATTTCAAAAAATTTGGTGCTGGAGACCAAATTTTGAGGTGGCACCCACATCGAAAAGTAGAAATCCAATTGCAACGGCGTTTTTTGCAAAAGATGCGGCATTAAATTTGGCTAATTCTCACAAAAAATTGGGCCGGTACGTAATGTGGTTGCATAGTTACAGCAACTAAAAACTAGGAAGGGGCCGATTCGGCCCCCCCCCCAGTGCTAATAGGGTTAATCGCAATTAATCATTTGTAATGGTTTTAGTTTAAAAAGTTTTTACTTTGTTTGTTTGATTTACAATAAAATTAATTAAATAATGTTTTCTGATTCCAATATGGTTATGCCAATAGTAAGGCATTCATTTTTCGCAGAAGATGGTGAAGCCTATATTGTTATTGATCATACAATTTATCGTCAAGGAGATGATAAATATAAAATTGAATTTTCTGAAAAAGCCAGGAAAGTTTTAAGCTCAATTGATATTGATGCTTCTGATAATAGTATTCATCTTTTAGATTAAACCTGAAAGCTGAGCATGGGGGAAAATTAACCAACATCTTACTATTATCCATGATAGAGGGGTTTATTGTTATTACACAATACAACGAAGCTGGTGAAAAGTTTGAAATACGGCTAAATCGGCATAGCCCCTACGAAATTATGTCTTTCTTTATTGTAATGATTTCAAAAGAATCCTTTGTCGAACCTGAAGAATCAGCGGATAATGTTGAATATGTTGATAATATCATTGATTCTTGACTTTTCCCCCTATATTATAAATATTTTATGATTATATATAAAATTTTGTTGTTTTTAAATAATCGAAAATTGTAGTAGTATTTGTATATACAGTATAACAGTTTTGTTTGTTGTTGTTGTTGTGTATTGTGGTAATTATTTTCAATTTACTTTAAAATTTGGAAAATGGATATTTTAAATGAAAAATGTCCAGTTTGCTATTCTAAGTTATTGCAACAACATCGAGATTATTATAAATGTGAAAATAAACATGCAACTTGCGTACAATGTATTGTACAATATTCCGAAATGAATAATTATTGTTCTAAAATTTGTCCTATTTGTCGCGCACCCATATCTAAGTTTAATATAAAGTTGGCAAGATACCAACCCTATTATTGGAAAGAGCTTCGCAATATAACTTATATTTCTGCGAAAAGTAATGATCCGGGAGATTTATTTACAATCTTGGAGAATATTTTTTATAGAAACGTAGTACGACGCTGTTGCTACTATATTCCTTATTTTTTTAGCAGCGAACATAAAAAAATCATTAGCGCGAAATTTTCGGGAAGTGATTTCCAAACCGCCGATGTTACCTATCATTATTTCGTGTATAAAGATGCTCACCATGCTTGAAATTACATCAGTCTATACTATAATTGGAAATAGCACCTTTTGCTGCAGCGAGCGTCACATACTGTAGTGGCGTCATATGTTAATTAAATATACAGTACTCTAATATTGTAGTTGCATCAATTATTGTTATATACATAGTAATGGTGTTGGTTTATTGATATTGATATTGATATTATATTATATTGTATTGTTGATATATCTTAATAATAATAATAAATGGCTGACTTTAATTCAGGTCCATATAATTTAAACTTTCAAATGGGCACAAGTATGATAATTTCAGGGCCATCTGGTTCCGGAAAGTCAACCTTTGTAAGCAATTTAATTAAACACAAGAATGGTTGTTTCAACGAAGCCCCCTTGCGAGTATTGTATTGTTACGGGAGCAATCCCCCGACTATTCCCGGTATTACTCACCTTTACAAAGGCTTGCCTGAAAATATAGATAGTTTAGTGAATAGTCGAGATTTATTAATTATAGATGATTTGTTAACAGAAACTGAGTCCAGTACAGCTTTAACTGTATTGTTTACTAAGGTAGCTCATCATTCCAATATATTTATTTGTTTTATAACGCAAAACATGTTTTACGGTGGGAAGCATAACCGCACAAGATCAATTAATAGCCATACTTTAGTATTAATGAAAAATCCGAGAGACAGTCTATCGGTTTTAAATTTCGCGAAGCAGATGTTACCAGGGCAGACCAAATTTTTAGTTGATTCCTATCAAGATGCGACAATTCAACCATTTTCACATTTCTTAATTGATTTACGACAGGAAACACCCGAACATTTAAGATTTAGATCTGATATATTTCGTAATCATAATTGTTACATTAAAAATTACACTGACTATAAACGTAGCGAAAATAATAATAATAATAATGATAAATAATTAATATTTTGTAACAATTTTCAATAATGTTGCAACAATGAATAGACTTGTGCAGAAATATCGTAACGAACTGGAATTTCTACGCAGCGCTACCCCTCAACAAAGAACTTATTTTATTAACCATACCGCCAGTAACGAATTAATACGGCTCATTGTAAATACTGCATTAAATGTTCTAAAAGGTAATGTACAATTGACCCCTCATTCATTTAGAAATATTCGCCGCTATAAGAAGGTATTGAAATCACTCAACCGTAAAACAAAAAATATATCAAGTTACAGAAAAAAGTTAAGCAATCAATCTGGAGGCATACTACCGTTTCTAATACCCTTACTCGGCATTGGTGCGAAACTCGCAGCGAGTGCCGGTGCCGCTGCCGCGGGGGCTGCTATTGCGAAAAAAATTAACCGTGGACGGTAATAATGGTTAAAACGGGAGTAACATTTAGAAAATTATATTTAGTATCGAGTAAACCGTTAGCTGCTGATTTAAAACCACAAGATATACCTAGAGTAAATACTACAAAAAGAAAACCCTTTAAAACATCAACTTCGAAGAAAATAATTAAAAAATTTCAGTTGTTCTTACGGTGATGCCCTTTATAAGAGATTTGAATATACATATTACTTGCGGTTGTCGAAAAGATGCCTCGCAAGATGAAACCGATTCTAAGCCGAAGCTTAGACAAAAAACTGTTAAGAATTTATTTAGATCCTTCATCCCCCGCGGGATTTGCAAGTGTTGCAAAATTAGCAAAAGCTGCAAACATCAAACCAGCGCAAGCCCAGAAATGGTTGAGCGGACAAAAGACATACACCCTTCACGCTCCACGTAGACAACATTATCCAACATCTAAAATATTTACGGGAGGCATAAAAGATATATATATGATAGATCTGGTGGATATGCAGCAATATAAATCGCAAAATAATAATTATAACTATATATTAACGTGCATTGATGCCTTCAGTCGGCTTGCTTTTGCCTATGCTATGAAAACAAAAAAGGGTGTTGAAATTATTAGTATATTGCAAAAAATATTCCAGAAAGGAAAACCAAACAGAATCGCCACAGATCAAGGTTCTGAGTTTCTAAATAAATCTGTAAGGAAATATTTAGATACGTTAGGTATACAGTATTACGTAATGTATTCTGTGAATAAGGCGGCTATTGTCGAGAGATTCAACAGAACCTTAAAAACAAAGATGTTCAAAATTTTCACGCAAAGGGGAAATAATATTTGGATAAAAATTTTACCTAAGCTTATCTCGGCTTATAATAGGTCGTATCATAGGACAATAAAAATGACACCTATTGAAGTTAATAAATTTAATGAAACTGAATTAATGAATAGATTATATGGGAAATATAGACAGATAAATCACAAGAAAATAAAATTTAAAGTTGGAGATACAGTACGATTATCTATTGCTCGTACTGCTTTTGCTAAAGGCTATCGAGAACAATGGACACGTGAATTATTTATTATTCATCGTGTCAGGTTGGATAGAGTACCAGCGGTAATGTTCGATATTAAGGACAGCGCCGGAGCTATAATAAAGGGCTCATTTTATTCTCACGAACTCCAAAAGATCCACCCGAATAGTAATATTTATCTAGCAATTGACAAAAAAAATATTGGCAAACTTAAAGAACGTGTACGCAATGGGAAGAAAGAATATTTAGTCCGATTCATCGGATCCAAGAAACAGTCCTGGGTACAGCATATTCAATAAGCTTAGGTTTATACTGTATATTAATTCATTTTGGTCGCATATGACCGTAATTAATCAATAATATTAACTCGAATGATATTACTATATCTATAGTTCATCCGCTTTAAATAAAGCCAGTAAAATATTGATCCCTCGCATATACTGTAGAAGATGAGGCAATGAACGTGGTCACAGATGTCTATAATTTAACATTATACTGTATGTACAAAGGAGTCAAGTAGAGAGAGCGAGCTTAAATAATAATAATAATGGGCACAGATACATATATCACTCTACTTTCAGATAGTTCATTAAACACTTACCCCAATAATAATCCTAGCGAGTTTACTGTTGATTTAGCTGAAGAATTATATATTGGTCCAAACGCCAAAATTGGGCTTGCTGAACTTCAATATCAAGCAACATACAGTAATATTACGCTGCAAACTCAAATTTCGCTGTCAATCGGGGTAGATGCAAAAGATGCCAAATTATATAGTTTATTTCCTGGTATGCATAACTCTATTCAAGTCATTATTGATGATATAAATAAACTGTTTAATTCTGAAGCGAAATATAGAGATTTCGAATTCATTTTTAATACAAATAATTCTAGAATTAAATTTAAATTTCCTAAAAAGTTGAAAAAAATACAATTAAGTCTACGTGGTGATTTAATACAAATTCTAGGCTTAAAACCGTTATTGGGTCGGAATCATCCGGATATTCCGAATTGGGATATATACAGTACCACTACAGTAGATGAATTAAGCAATATAGAACAGCCAATATTAATTTTAAATTATAGCGGGCCAAAAATTTCGGAAATTGGCATTTTAGATTTTCCAGCTCCCACGAATATAACTCGTAATAAAGACACTATCTTTATATACACAGATATTATTAAGAGCTCATTTGTTGGCGACGCTTTAGCACCGCTCTTAAGAACCTGTCCTTTAACGCAATTAAATCGAAAATATTAATCACGAATACGAGAGCATTTGCTATTACCCATTGTTGAATAAAAAACTAAAAACAATCTTAATTACTTTACGTGACGGCCAAGGCCAATTAATTAACTTCAGCGGAGGTCGCACTGTTATAACACTTAAGTTAATACGGGGTGGCGGTGATGGATGAGTTCTACGTTAGACTACCAAGTAATTCCTGTCCAATTGATTTTCCCCGCAATAGCGCTAGTAATTATCAGATAAATTTCCACGGCGCCTTACCTATAAATCCAAACGAAAACTGGGTGGTAGGTATAAAAAGTATATTTTACTTAGCAACGTTACCGTCCATGTATAACAATGTAGAGAATGTTATTTTATTAAAAAAAGGAAAAAAAAATTTTGAGGATACACTTCCATCCGGTTTGTTCTACAGTATCAATGACATTATAGATTATTTTAACACGGGGGCATTGAAAGATAAATTACAAATAGTTGAAAATACTCAGCAAAATAGGTTGCAATTTATTTTAGGGAAAACTGTGCGAGAGTTATTTATAGGTCAACAATTAGCCTATTATTTTGGAATTACTGAAAATAATCTCGGCGCGAATTTAAATCCAAATTTTAAAATTATTTTGAAGACGAAAAATAATATAAAGGGTTATTTAATAAAGGTTATCGGAAATGGAGAAAAAGCTTACCAGATGGTATTTTTATGCCCTCCTCAACCACCCAATTCTATTCCAGAACCTAAGTCGAACATGTACGTGACTACTAATATAATTGAAAATCAATATATTAATGACTTTGGTTTAGCTTTACTTCGTCGTGTTGCGATACCTGATGATGTGAAATATGGTAGCGTAATAAATAAAGAATTTGTCAAGGATACAATTCATTATATCCCTGTAAAAAAATCATATAAGATAACATACAGTCCCTATCTCATTCTGAATATTATTTCTCAAACTGGGTATCATTTCTCAAACCTTTTACTAATGATAGTCAACGGAGAATTTCAGTAGGCAAGACTGGGGTAAGAGTTGAGAAATCAGAAAGATGCAGCCAGCTCAATCTAACTCAAACTAGAGTCTGGCGCCATGGTTTGAGTTAGGTTGACCTCCAACTGTGCCATACTCAGCATTACTGTTCCTGTACGGGATGGATAATTACTCTGGTTGAGTGAGGCACCACATGGGGAAGGGGCCTCTGTCTGTTGCTTGGGCTCTTGAGTTAATGGGTTGAATTACATAAGCTGGGCAGGCCGGCTTGCGTGTGTCTCATAAAAGACATGTCAATCACGCAGTTCCTTTGTGGGCTTTACTAAATGTATGTTGTTAACTAAACCACACTGGCTCGGTCTGTTTGTAGAGAAAGTTTTAATTCTGGGAATATTGTTGTGGGAAATTGGTGCTCTGTTGTCTGTCTGTTTGATGTCAATTGGTGCCTTACAAGACATATCAGTTTAAAAATATAATGGTTAATTAAGAATTATTAGTGCATATGGAACCTCGCAACAACCCCCCCCCCCCCACCCTCCCATAAATATGGCCCTGTCTATAACAGAGGTTACCTCTGGCCCCTTTGCCCGGTATACCCACACCCGGATGTATTGCGAATAATTGTGTTGACGATGTAATAGAGAATTAAACATTAGTAAAACATTAGTAAAACATTAAAGTTAAACATTAGAAACATTAGCGAAATATACGCGACATTAAAATAAATTTATAAAATTGGTTGGTTATATTATATGGTTATATTTTAATGTAAAATAACGTTAATATGTTATGAGTCATACATACTTAATAAATGTAATAATAAATTAATAAATCTTCAGTTTAATAATCTAGCATATATTTTTTTTTTATTCTGAAATTTAAAAATAAATTGAGCCACTGAGTCTGCAACTTAATTCTCACTGTCTACTGGAGTTAATTACATACAAACAAATCAAGTTTAGGGAATGTTATAACAGCGCAGGAGACCATCAAACCCGTAGGCAGAATATAACAGAAGCGAGTGTGCCATTAAACACAGACAGCTTGTTGTATGAATGCTACACAGTGCACAGTGGGGGGTTACGCGAGTTTGAGTTGGGTTTGAGTAAATCAGACAGGTTTGAGTTAGTAAGAGTGTGGTAAGAGAAAAGGTACCCAGTTTAAGAAACGGTATCTAGAATGCGATAGGGACTGTACATTCATATTGAAATAACAGACAAAGAAGGAAAAGATTTGAATTTTGAATACGGCACAACTTCTATTACATTACACTTTAAACGTATAAATTAAAATGGATTCTGATTTATTTCAAAGATACAGTAAACCTCAATATGGGGGTTCAGACTCGAATCTTGCTGTTTTTAAAGGCGGAAGAAGTACCAGAGGTTCGACGCAAGTTCCTGTTTTTCGAGGTGGTTCATATATTGACCCTTACGGTCAACAAATTGGCACATTTGGTCCAAACTTAAAACAACGTCGTTTTCAGCGTTATCGTAGAGGTATGCAGGCAAATCAACACGGAGAAGGTATATTTACAGACGCTTTATCGACATTGAAAAAATTTGGTAAGCCATTAGCTAAAAAAGTTTTACAGAAAGCTTTACCATTTACCACAAAATTTATGAGACAACACGTAATACCAAAAGGTAAGCGGGTCTTACATCAGCAGGCTAATACGGTTATTAATAAAGCATTAAATAAAATGAAACCGTCAACAAGATCGGTTGTAGAAAAAGTTTATAGAGATTTAAAGCGACCCGCTAGACCAATGTCTATGAACATACATCATCGACGTAGTAAAAAGAGAAATATAAAGGGCAAACTGAAACACTGCGAAAAAAGTATTTTTTAATAATGTCAATTATTAAGGAATTAGATTTATTTTCTACACAGCCAATACAGACTGAATTTAAAGCAAAGCATTATGAAACAATTTACCCCGTATCTAATCTCAGAAGTGAATCTAGGGAGGTCACCTTCCTTGTACCCAGATCCAATGAATTCTATACGAAACTGCAAGACGCGTTATTAATTACAAAATGTACTGTACGCTGGGATAGACGACTTGAAAACTCTCATATATATATGCTGAATTACCCCGCTGAAACTATGTGGAGTGATATTAAAATAGACCTTAATGAGAAGCAGGTTGAAAATAGCAATAACCATTATTTCTACAAGTCGTACTTATCCAATTTATTATTTACAACTTACGAGGATAAAAATGGGCTACTGGGTGCGGGTGGCTTTCATCAACCTTTATCTGAGCATGGAAATGAAATTGATCCCGGCGCGCATCCTATTGCCGATGCCTTTAGTAAACAAATGCAATTTGTAAGTGGATTGACGATTGATTTTGATACTGAAACTAAAATAATACAACCCGGGTATGATTTAAGAATGCATTTTAGAAAAGTATCAAATTCGTTTATTTTTAAAATCACTCCAAACGCAAACGCCGTGACAAATCTTCGACTAGAATTAGATGAAATAAAGATTCTAATTCTAGAGGTTAATCCTGTAATAGAAAGCAGTCACCTAAAAGGTTTAGAGAGTTACGATATTGAATATCAATTCCAAAAAAAGGAGGTGACAACATTTACTATTCCCGCACAAACCACAAATTACACCCAAACAAACATATTTGATGGTAAAAAACCCAAATTAGTTATTATCGGCTTCATAACAAATAACTCTTATTCGGGAGAATTAATTAGCAATCCCTTGAAATTTGAACATTTTAACCTTAGACGCGCGGAACTGATTGTAGACGGTCTTCCAGTAGGGGGTGTAATATACGAGCCTAATTTTACAGATGGAACATATATTTTTGAGTATACTCAATTAATGAAAAACATTAATACATATATTAACGGTTATGGAGGTAATAATATAGACCATGAAACCTACTTAGGTAATTGCCCCCTCCTATCCTGGGACCTAACCGCCGACGGCTATGTTAGAGATCCGCAACCCTCGATATATACTAACGGCCAATTAAAATTAAGATTTGCCGAACCATTGGTTGAAACCATAAATGTAATCGTTTTTAATATTTATGATCAATCATTAAGTTTAAATAGCAGGAAAGAAATACATATCGATTAAGTATGTTATCTACAGAGGACCTTGATATGTTTCCAGTGGGTGGTCACTATTTGGGCGCGTTTCCAGCTAATAAATTACCTAAATTAGATAATAATAAGCGGCAGGATTATGGGTTGATAGTAAATACCGATAAAGAGCATCTGCCCGGGATTCATTGGATCGCGATATATATACGAGATAATGAGGCCGAAGTATTTGATTCGTTTGGACCAAAATATCCAAACAGATGCATCGAAAAATGGCTTGAGAAAAATTCTGCGAGGTGGCGTACTACACGCAAACAATTTCAAGACCCCAGGAGGACCACATGCGGTCTATACTGTCTTTATTATTTGGTAAATCGTATTCACACAATCTATCCAATGAGGGCGTTTACAAATAATGTGGAAATAAATGAAATTATATTATATAAATGGCTTGTTAATTATTATAAATTAAACCAACAAACTTTGTAATTAATTATTTAAATTTTGTTTATCAGATAAAATGGATAATATTATTTTTGTTGATTTTCAATATTATAAGATAGACAATAAAGAGTATCCGGTAGTATTTAAAGAATTTGCTATTTTCGATTCTAATTACACCAAAACTAATATAAAGACGTTTTTAATTAAAGGCCCCCCTAATATTAAATTATCAGCATTAGATGCAGCCCACGTAAACAATTTACGGGATATGACTTCTCACTTGCCCTGGAACTATGGGGACATTTCGCAAGACGACTTTAAAAAATATATGAAGAGACATTTAAAATATAAAAAAAATATTCATGTATTTGGGTTGATGAAGCGGGCAATATTAGTTTCCCAACTCGATGTTCTCGAGCCAAATTCGGTGGAGAGATTGGGAATATATAAGCAATATCACGATTATTTAACCCCTTGCCGGTTTCACGACCGATTCACTACAGTGGAAAGTAAATGCACGTTCCACTTAAACATAAGGGATAACTGTCTGCGATACTGCTCAGCAAAACGCGTTGGGGGGTTTGAGGCTCTACACTTTTTCATGAGAAAGCGTTTAACTGCGACTGATGATGATGATAAACAGAAAGAAATAACTGCGGTGGAAGATGTACTGTAGGTTTACTCTAAGCATGTAATGTGATGGGATAATATAATTTTATTTTGGTGATGATCTTGATGTTAATATAAAAATATAATAAAATATAATTTTTTTTACAACAAGTTCTCTAAAAGAGTCAATCGCGGTAGGTTAACCATGCACATTTAACAATATGACGTAGACGTAACATGTACAGTAAGTATTCTCGATATCGTTCTAATATAGATATACTGGTATTGCGAAACATCCTATACATCGCAAACTAATAACACATACAGTAGTTGACTAGTAATATTAGTCAGAAATGCAACATAAACTGTATAGGATGTAGTGTTAACCTGTTGGTACCGGTACTGATAAATTCAATAATTTATTATAAGCCTAACCACAACTGTCATCCGCTTTATCAGTACCGGTAGTGTTTTACTCTTCCAACACTGTAGTCACAGTCTACTGGTATCAGTACAGCAGTAATCTGAAGCAATAGCATACTGCTGTCATGATCTGGATTACACGCAGGAGTCTCTCATATAGGGATTAGATCACCTATCCGAACAATACAGTACTGCAGTACTGTCGTTGTTCTTGATGTAACAGCATAATCAGATAGAGCATACTGATTTCCTTTGATTAGCATTGTACCGCAGTACCAGTACTACAGTATTAATGTAACAGTACCCCCAGTAACAAACTAGGCTAATGTATACAATATCGTGAGTCAGTTACAATCAGATGTGTACGCAGTCAGCCACACTGCGAGGGATGTGGTCAACCTCGCAACTCCTATCCACAACTGTCATCCATTTTATCAGTACAGCAGTAATCTGATGTAATAACATTTGTTTTTTTTTTCAACTATAAGGATACTGCTGTCTACCCGAACCTTGATTAGCATACTGCTGTCATAACCTAGAAGGGACGCGTAGCTCTCACATATAGGGATTAGATCACCTACCCAAACAATACAGTACTGCAGTACTGTCGCTGTTCTTGATGTAACAGTATAGTCAGATAGAGCATGCTGATTTCCTTTAATTAGCATTGTACTGCAGTACGGTACCGGTACCACAGTATTAATGTAACAGTACCCGCAGTAACAAACTGAGTCAATGTATACTTTATCGTGAGCCAGTTACAATCGGATGTGCGCGCAGTCAGCCACACTGCTGGGAAACGGTCCACCTTGCAACCGTCTAGCCACCCTCACAGTCAGCCTCGCGGCACGCAGTCAGCATCGCAGTCAGCCTCGCGGCATGCAGTCAGCCTCGCAACCAGCATCGCGGCACGCAGTCAGCCTCGTGGTCGGTCATGTAGTCAGCCTCGCGGCACGCAGCCAGCCACGCAGCTAGGCACGCAGTCAACCCGTGAGAGTCATGCTTATTCAAACGAGGTTAGTTTTCCCTAACTATCGATTGATTGATTGATTGAAAAATAATAATGTTTAATTTTCACCTTCTAATCACCAACACCTAAAGTCACAACACCAAACATTAATAAATAATTAACAAGTTTACTAAATATAGGGTAATAAATGTGAAATTTGCTAGGTGAACACATTAAAGTACATTTACCGGTATGAAAGCAGCAAATGACTACGGTATTATTTATTCTTATTTTGCAATTATTAAAAATTTCAGGTTCATATATAACTTGAAGTTGCACATTATCAAAGACAACATAAAACCCTGTGTTGTTTATCAATAACCTATAGACTACAGACTTAATACTAAAAATATAAGTACATAAATTAACAGATATTAAAATCAAATTAATACTAGTTTTATCAAATATATGTTTTTTTACTTTTTGGAAATTATACTTACTGCCTAATAATGTAATACGACCATTTTTAAATATTAATAATGTGGCACCAAATATCTTATATATAAACTGATTTGGTTTGAGTATGTGTTTACCAGATAATTGATTTTTTAATTCTTTCAAATTAATTGCTGACACTTGCTGGCAACTTACATTCTTATTGACTATCTGATAGTTCATTGTTTGGTTCCCGATAAATTGGTATATTGTTTTTTTTCATAGGTTTTTCGACCTTTGTTTGATAGTGACCCCAGGGAAGCGAATGATTTTTATTAACCCAATAAAGTTTATCATCAAATGCGCTGAGAGCAAACTTGTCTCGTGCTATAGTATACACTTTGTGAAATTTACTCTGAAATTGATGTGTTTCCTTGGAAATTTCTTCGTTATCGTAATATGCCCTCAAATAATCTTCGTGACAAATATTTTTATCCACGACAGCTCTTGTTATTCCTTTTGCCCGTCGTATATTGGAATCATTCCATTCTAAAATTGAATATAATTTTGGTCTTAAAAATACCGCTTGTTTAATCTCTCGTGAGGCTAGTTCGTCTTTACAGTAATAGAGCCTGGATTTATTTTTATCGCTGTAGAGAGGGTGATCCTTGGGGTAATTGGATGTATCTAGAATATTATTTTTAATTAAGGCTTTTAAAAAATTATTCTGCGATGTATTATAGTAACAACCTATTAAAGAGTCCGTGTCTGATGCTACAATTTCAATTCGGCAGTTTAATTCTTTCTCAATAGGTAGCAATTTATCGTAATACAGCTGATACATATCCAATTTAGCCAAGTCCAAGACAGTACTACCTATATAGACCGGCTTATCGAGAGTTACAGAGTCTTTTACTAATAAATGTCCCGATAAGGAATCGTTATAAATCATGAAATTTTCATGATTTATTCGTTTGACTAATTGGTCACATTTTTCTTTACTATTAGCGATACGAAAGTTGCATCGGTCCCTTATCTTCTCTATCGTTTTTCCAAATAAAGAATTGTTCAGCAATTTCGCGACAGCTGTTTCAATATAACTTTTTGCTTACCGCCTTTGATTAATATTAAAATCTATATAGGGTTTAAATACAAAGTCTTGATGGAAAGAATATAATTTATGGAGCTTAGTAACAATTAAACCTTGTTTTATATAAAATTTTAACAGTTTTAAATTTACATGATAGAATTCTTTATCGAATTGTGTCAACATAAGTTTCGGTGCACACATCTTATACTTGCTATTAGTGCCTCTTTGTTTACAAACATTGTTAAATTGTTCCCTCATATAAGGTGAAAGCATTGTCTCATTTATACTTAAATGTTCTGGAGCTAAGGGTAGTTCTAATGTACGATCGTGAATATCTTTGGGATATTTCAAATCGCAAATTAAGAAAAACCCAATATCACCTTCAGTATCAAGATTTGTTAAATATTTTATCAGTTCTTCAGGAGCAGCATTCTCTAAATATGTAACGTTGACTTGTTCAAAACCTGAAACAGGTAGCTTTTTACTTAAATTACCAGAATACAAGGAATTAAAATCTATATTGAAAATATGACACTCTTCCTTGCTCGGATCATAATTATCAGTATCTGGTATATTTGATTCTATGTAATGCTTTCGACAGAATGAAACCCCTCCTCTAATAGATGCTTCAAAATCTCTATATGTTTGGTAATCTTTTATTAATGCTAACTTACATTTATTGTATTTCAGGGCGCAATCATAAGTGAAAGCTGCGATACTGCAATAATAAACTACTTCTAATTCGTAGTTTTGTCTACACACTCTCCTAAAGTTCTCAAATATATCAGCGAGGAGACAAACATCGAGTTTTAAGTATGCTAAAAGATAATCCTTGAGATTCACACAGTCAAACTGACTCCATGATGCATTGGCAAAACTATATTCCTCGGGTGTACAGGTATTTTGTGTTAATTTACTATAAAATTTGTCTATTGATGGTAATTTCGAATCATTGAATTTATTTAAATCTGTCAGATACTCGTAGGGAAATATACCTTTTCGTTTAATTGTTGCATTATTTAAATTTGGATAAAAATATTTCATTTGCTGTTCAGTAATTGGTAGAACTGATGTTATATCCTCGCTGTCTATATCCTTTGTTGAACAATCAACTAAAGTACTTAGGGAAAAGGATAAAAATTGATATGTGTCTAAGACACGTAGCTCGATCTTTGTTTTTGAGTCTTTCACCGGTATATGCATGCTTAGTGAAATATACCTTTCAGAATTTTTAGGGATCACCTTTATATCCCTATCGGAATATCTATTGTTGGTAAAACCAACTTGGATGTCATTATATACAGAGTCTAAAAAGTCTTGAATACAGTTGTTGTCGATTGTTTTTGTAAAGGTCTTCAAATAAAATTTTGGTGGATTGATTAATTCGGCACTAGGAACAATTAAATAACTTACAGCGCATGGAATATGATTCTGAATAAATTTACTGTTGCTGGATGGCTCCAAAATAGATTCTATGTCAAAATATATTACAAACAATGCTGGTAATGTTCTGTCTAAATTTCTAAAGCTAATATGAGTTCTTTTTTCAGATGGTAGCTTCTCAACTTGACTTTTTCCTCGATAACAAACAAGACGGTGACGTTCTAGAACATCATTGGTGTAGAAAGGCGCCAAACACCGTTCACAATATTTCCTACCACAAGTATGAAGAGCTCTCATATTCATCAAACGATTCAAGTTAGTTATGCAAACATAATGTGATTGTTTACTCGTATTCTTATTTTTTACAAGTAATATATTCAATAACTCTTTATCTGGAGTGATTTTACTAAATGGTGCCTGTCTTAATATAGATACTCGATTGTTGTTGTAGAGTAATAAATTAATTATATATGCTGAATTCTGTTTTTCAAAAAGTTTAATTGCAAGCTGCCATTCTGTTGGATAATCTTTGTTCCCGTTGTCAAAAATAAAATGACACATATAATTTTTGTACTGCGAAGTACGATATTTGTTGTTCTTCACTTTGCTACTAAATTTTGTAGCTATAATTGCCCATTTAAAACAATCATTATCAGCCGTTTGTATATTTATAACACATTTTTTAACTGATAGAGCCTTAGGTAACTCCATATAACCGTGTCCCTTATATAGTAACGACCTACACTTGGATTCAGCTACTTTAATTTCAACCCTTAATAAAGATTTAACACGCCACCCTGAGCCACGAGTGTTAAACATGGCTATTTTTTGCATTAATTTTTCTAATACATACTCAAACCATGTGTCAAAACTTTCATGTGAATCTACGGTATTAACTGCACCACCTGGAGAACTAAAATAGAAAGCTTCTTCTTGATCACCCTCTGAAAAATGTGATCGATACATGCGTATATTCACACCTAGCCAGGGTCTAAGTACATTCATTTCGCTAAGTTTTCCTAATAATAAAGTTTGGATGTGAGGTAGAATTTTAATTAATGATGAATGAATATCAGGAAAATCTTCATCATTTGGAAGATTGTAAACATAGATTTCTAAACGGTTATCGTGTGCGGCTCGTTCAATGTTAAAAATTGATGAACCTTGACCAGATTTCAGTCTTTTTCTAGATACGATAGTATTGTTTTGGTTCCGTTGTGGTGGTGGTCTAACATGATAATAACGTTGGTGACAGTCGTGACGTAAGTAATTCTCATATACTCTTTATTACAAGTAGGGCAAGTTTTTTCATACACGCAAAACTTCATTTCTTTACATCCTGTAGTCGTTTCATGTCGTTTGCATATTTCTTCACGTGAACATTTCACTCGACAATTAAAACAATTGTATTCTTCAAAATGAGATTTCACATGTGTTAAATAATTTCGTTTAGAAATTTGAAGAGGACAAAATGGACATTTCAATTGTTTATCCATCTCTTTATTATCCTAAAAACAATTTAAAATTAATATGAATATTGTTATATATATAATCAAAAAAATTCATAAGCTACTCAACACAAATAAAATATAATATCTAAACTTTAATTAATTTAATATTTTCAGAATGAGCTCGAATGAATCAGTTGAGCTCTTTATATATATATATATTTCAAGTTTCTACTTATACCAACCAATCATAAATAACAGTTACATTGGAAACTAATATCATAAATAAAGTTGCTTTTACAACTGAATTCTTTATAATAAAATCAAGTCTAAACCAAGATGTGTATAATGCGTTTTTAATTTTCATTGATAAAGTAGGTTTTACATGCAAATGTTTTATTATGGTGGTGTAAACTCATGCATTTACATGCGAATGTTTTATTCCTAATCCCGTGCTCACATTAAATATAAACTATCACCAATATTTACTCAATAAAGTCACCTTTACATGCAAATACTTTATAATAATCACGCTTTGTGATAAAAAGTTACCTTTACAAGTCAGTGTGAAACTGAAAAAGAAAAGTCTCTAGTTAATAATAAATCAATCTGATACTGTTTTTATATGTTCCTTATTGTAATCTGCTACCTCTTCACTTGCTTTTGTAACTTTTATTTTCTTTGTAGGTATAGAATCATTGTTGGGAATGGAAGATGTTTGAGATGTAGATCTGCGCTTTCTATCACTCGAGGTCTCTTCGATGTATGTCTTTGGATTAAATGTGGATGAAACTACTTCTGGAAATGACTTATTAACCTTAAACTTCCAAGTTGGTGGATATAGAATCGCGAAACCGTCTGCTATATCAGTTGATGAAACATTTAACATCATATCGTAGAGAAACTCTATATATGGTATGTCTTTATCGTAATGTAACTGTAAATATTTGCTTTCCTTGTCTGTAATAATTACTTTTTTTTCTTGTACATTTATTTTTACTTTAAGTCGGTCAGATAAAGCTTTATCGTCCGTATCTAGCTCTGAAAAGACACCTTCGTTACTAATTTCATAATTCCTTTCATACCACAATGAATTTACTTCCGATGCTGTTAAGTTAAACCCATTATAATACCTAAGACCAATAGCATCAGAATATCTAGCTGAAATCTCCCATAGTCCCATATAAGTCGCTCCTTTATATTTGCTTACAAAACCAACAAAAGATGGGTTGGTTAAATTAACAACAGAACACTGATTTATTATTTCGAGTGGTGGTGATAACAATTCTAATATTTCTGTCTTACTCTGAAGCAATAAATTAATGAGTGATTTGTTTAGAATTTGACATTTGCCTTGCTTCTGAATATATACGTTTTCAGTAATAACACAGGTGGAAATATTTAACTTTCCTCTTGTAAATTCTATATTAGGATAAATATTACCTCTTGAAACTGGTGATTCCTTTTGTCGGTTGATTAATATTTCTAAGACGTCTAGAAGGTAGAGTGTATCCTGGTAAGAGAAGCACGTTGTTACATTGCTATCGCTTGAGAGTAATATAAAGTACTTGCCATAAACAATACTACAGGTATATTTATTAAATGTAAATTTCCAAGTATTGTTTGAAGTTTTTTTAAATAAATCCATAATTAGAATGAAAACTATTTTGAAAAATAAAAACTAAATAAATGATTATTAGAATGTAAAACTTCGGTTTATATGCTTGCTTTAATAAAACAGAGTGACTTACAGTGAGGAATATAGTTGCTTCGTGTAACAGATGCAACGTGTACAGCTAAATTTATTACATTAGCGTGAGTTAGAGAGTGAAATAGCAGTAACGTGTAACAGATGCAACGTGATCAATGCTAGCCCTGTCATTCTAACTTATATTCAACTTAGTTGATCGACCAGTTACATCGATAAAAGAAATCGATTATTATTAATAGTCGAATTAATGTATTCTACGCTATAGTAATTATGTTAAGGAACTAGAAGCTATTTATAAACATCTGCTACCAGTGATGAAGATGAAGAATTCAATGACTATGGTATAACTCAGATATTTATCGCCTTTTTCTCTCGAGGTTGGATGGAAGAGTGATTGGTGAGTTGTGAGGAGTTATATCGGTCCCGGGTTCGAACCCTGTTGAATATTTTGTTATCTGAAAAATTGCAAAATTAAATTTAGTTACTAGTGAAAAATAGCGATTTGAAAAATAATAGAAGTTACCTGATGCTAAGTGTAGACACCCGAACACCTGTAAAATAAAGGTTGGTGATTGGATGCAGTACTAGCGTTAGGTGACTAATAACGCTTATCTGAAAAATTGCAAAATTAAATTTAGTTACTAGTGAAAAATAGCGATTTGAAAAATAATAGAAGTTACCTGATGCTAAGTGTAGACACCCGAACACCTGTAAAATAAAGGTTGGTGATTGGATGCAGTACTAGCGTTGGGTGACTAATAACGCCTCTAGCGGAATAAGCGGGAACTTGAGAAGTTACCATGGTTACGGATGAAATGCTGACATCTGATTGGTTGAAATAATAACGACCACTGCAAAAGGTTGAAATGGTGGCTTCTGATTGGCTGCAGTACCAGAAATGGATGGTAATGATGGACTACGGGTGACCTTGGTTGAGGAACCATGTAATGTATACTACTCATGCAACCCTGTATTGCATCAATTGTTTTTTTTTGTTATTTCTTCAACTCCCCAATTTGGCCATAATGATATATCACTTATGATCCATTTTGGTCCATTCCACCATAATGTGCTATTGTAGAGCTGTCTGGTTGTATATTGGCACCTAGTTGCAATGTCAGCAGGATTATCTTGCGTATTCACATATCTAAAGTTGATGTTACTTGTATTTCTTATTTCTTTCAACATATTTTCAATAAACACAGTCATTCTTTTATCACTTTTGAGCCAGGCTAAAACACATTGTGAATCGCTAAACAGTGTCTTTGTTTCCATTGTAAGCGGATTCAATTCCACTTCATTACCCACCAGAAAATGGGACCAGTGGCATTTAGCAATATGTTGGGGATACGAGATTACCAATATCAATCTCGTATCATAACCAATATTGGGGGGGGGGGGACACAAGCCCCAAAGCCACAGAGTGAGGTTAGAGGTCAAACCACCTCGAAGGGAATACAGCTAGTAGGGGCTAGCAGCAGAGGGGAAACACTCCTGGGGAGTGCCAAGGTGACAAGTAGTATATTAGCCAATAGAGGGGAGGGAAGCACGTGATAGGGAACAGAAAAGCATCCATTGGGTAGAAGGCCAAAGTAGAGTAAGAGGTGAAGCAATATTCATTGTATCAATCATATATTATCTCAGATTTTTGGATTGGTGTATCAGTTGTGCTATTCAGTTTATCTAGTGCAGACCGGTCATAATTATTGACCGTCATCGTCATCGACGCCATTATACTGGTAACTATCTTATCTGTATTTCTGCTGTTCAATCGTTCTATCATCGGATATTTTCTAACATCAAGAGACAACTGTAACTCTATTGTTTTTCCCCAACGGCCTCGGCCAAAGCTGTTAGCACCATCCTCAAGCAGAATGGTGACGCGTACTTTAATTACCCGGTCGGGATCCCTGATCCTGTCACATCCATTTTCAGCTTTAGTTGTTCTTCAGCGAATTTAATACATCGGATGCCAATTACCATTGCCATTAGTTCTAAGCGAGGAATACTTGGCTTTTTTCGTTGATTATCCTTCAAACTATGTTTTGATATTGGGGCTAATCTATTTTTTGCAAATAATAACATTGATTTATATCCAGATTCAAGTGGATATCTAGTGGATATCCATAAATATATTGCTGCTGCATATGCTGTTTCCGAAGCATCGCAAAAACACAATAAATCAAGTTCATAATCCTCCAAGTTGCTCTGTTTCTCTCCTTCAAATATATGTCGTGGGATTTGGCATTCACTAATTTTCAATAGTTCATTGGCAATACTTGGCCACTGTTCGCGCTTTCAGACCTTTAGCAGTTTAACCTGCCAAATTTGGGTGTCTTCTAGATTATAAATCGACTTTAGCCTATGACGAGTATTTGATACACTACATTAGCCGAAGCCAGTCTATGCGCGACCATTCACCCGCTGGATATACCCGGGAGACTGGATTCGGAAGCTTTGACCTTATTGCGGTGTAGGCCTATTGTATTATTCGACTGATTGTTAATATATAATTTCTGACCAATATTATTCACTTTCGGGAAATATTAACAGTTCCTTTAGGACGTGGCGCTCTAAATATGTAAACAGAGTTATGATTTACACTAGACACAACGGGATGGCTATGGATTCACGTATATAGCGCATTCTTTAGGAGATGCTTTGTTATCAGTCACAATCATGCACACTACCGCACAATACTGCACACTGATCTGCCGACCTTCACTAATTTTAGTCACATATAAAGAGAACAACAACCGACTCATGTAGTGCCTATGAAATAGCATTAGATTCACTCCAAAACCACTTTAATGTAAGTCGCAATTGTTATATGTAACCAGTCTCTCTAACCTTCAGTATATCAAGAAGATTGGGGTTTCTGATTATTGGTCGATATTATCTAAATATAATAATATTCCATCAACCGATATAATTAATGACCGACAGTAAATAGCAGTAAAAATGCGGTGTTTGTAGTTGACAATATGATTAGGTGAGTTATGAGTAGGGTAGGGATAACAGATATACGTTTCGATTGACCAACGCCTACTAATGTTTGGCTAAAGCCTGAAAACACAGAGGTTCCAAAGCCGGTCTTCTAGCTATGGACAAAATACACATACTGACTGAATTCATGAGTTTCTGTATACAACCTCCAACACAGAGTCAAAAAACGCTCTGATTGGTCGACCGAACAAAGAGAGAACAGAGAACAAAGAGATGTTCCACGTGGACATATCAGCTGTTAGATGTCGTCATGGTAACTACACTGTGTCAAGAGGATTTTAGCTATTGCGACATAAAATTGCTAGTTATGTCCGCTAAAGTACACATACAGAAGAAATGGCTTTTTATGTCCACTAAAACACCGGTACAGTAAGGAAACGGCTTTTTATGTCCATTAAACCGACTACAGAGTACTTTGCGCGAAAAATAACCAGCTAATTCCGCAAAAGCTTTTACACCGCTCCCAGAAAATGGGATTTAATTCTATAAAATATAAAAAATCACAGTTTCTAAAATATAGAAATACTCTAAACAGTTAGTTTTTCTTGCGCGGACGGCATTTACGCAGTTTTTTGAGGTTAGCAAGAGTCCTTTTCTCTTTGGGGCGAGCCACTTTACTAGGAGGGCTATAACCCTTGGGTAAAGGGTGCAATACAATTGCATCTGAAGGTTTAGGGTTACGGTCGATGTCTCGTCCATTTCGATATGCTTCTCCTCGAGCTGATTTTCCTCCGCTTATCGTTGGATGCGTTCGTCCAAAACTCTTGCAGAGAATATGGTCGTCCAAGTTCGATATCTTCTTAGAGATTCTGAATTTCCTGATCGAACTGAGATAAAATTAATTCGTTTACCGCTTGGACTTGCTGCTGCAATTTACGTTTCTCTAAACAATTGTAGGTTCATTTTCCGCTCTTTTGACGAATAGTGTCTAACGCGTTTCGTACAACTCTCTCCTCCGCCTCGGTGACAGGTTGTATCGGGTTAAACAGGGACGATGATACGGTTGAATGACGATATTAGATGTCCGCGTCCCAATCCGACTAGGTAAGATGGGCGAATATTTAGGGAGCCCACAACCGGAGTGCCACCGACCAACTGTTCGAGTAACACTAGATCTTTGAACAGTGAGTACAGTTCGGGAGGATCCGTGATACTATTAGGGTCAAGCGTTTGAGGTCTCACTGAGGAATGAGGAGGTCTGACCGAGTATTCCGGAACTCTGATCATAGGTTTATTTAAGGATTGTTTGAATCGAGCGAGTGTAGGTGATACATCGAACAAGTTTCGCTCGAAACTCCCGTAAATATAACGAGTAAAACCATGTTTAAAGCAACGTCTCTACGGATGTTTATGTCTTTCCGTTTGTTGGTTGGGTCTTGGGCATTCATTGCAATAATACCAAAGACGCAAGTCTTGTAGGGGAAATGCGGGTGATATTTATTCGGTTTTACAACGTTTCTCTCAAGAATTCCAAATATACGTTGGAGTTACTGCATTTATCCGGTTCTTTAACGTCTTTTCTTTCGAGTCGATTTCGAATAGAATTTTCGCATTCGATTCTCAATTTATCGTTCCGACTCCGCTGGGTATGATATTTAAATAGGACCATTTCCCTTTCGGTGTCGATATCGTCCGTATCGTATAAATCGATAGGATGGCCAGTAGTTAAGAAGTCCATATACGTACCATTACAATGCGTATAGCGAGCAGTGAATTTTCGATAGTCCAATTCACACGTAAGTTGCTCCTGGGGCATCGGCGGTTCGATATAACGACCATCATCCTCCGTAGTAGTTGGACTAGCGTCGCTGCGTATCAAGCTATCAACAAACGCTTGCAACGGTAGAGTATATTTCTCCCTGATACCAAGATCATCTTCTATCAACTGAGTCATAGCTGCTATATGAGTTTATCAATATTATAATGAGTTGATATTTAGGCTAGCTGGCGTCGCTGCCTACCCCTCTCGGCCCCCGGACAGCGCAAGATCCTCAGCGCTGGTGTACTTTCGCCGATGTGCCTATCGCCAACGTAGTAGCTGCACAACGACCACAACAACCAGCGCGAGTCACTCCACCGTCCGTCCCAAAGGCTTAGATTTACTTCAGGTTCTTACTGGAGAGTTAGGGCTACTTTCACAATTGCGACTCGCTACTGTAAACACACTTTAGTAGTAACATTCACCTATAAACACACTAATTCCACACAACTGTCACAAACCGCACACATTCGGGCCATTTGTCCGTTAGTCAGTGCCTTCCAGAATGTCACGTTATTATTATGTATCCTTGGATACTAGCAGTGTGCTATTTATTCTTTATGCTATTCAATGGGGCAAGCCTTTATTGTTCTTTTAACTCACTTCTAATTCTAGCGTGGTTGTTGCCATGGTGACATTATGGAAAGCTAGCGGTAGAATTAGGGTAATTCTCATGCATACAGATCTGGGATGCTATTTAATAGTAATTCTTTAATTGTCAATATTCCTCTTTATACATGATTTTATGAATTTTATCGGCTATTGACTATATATTGGAGATTCTCGCACACTAATACACTTAATAGGGTGAATCTCCGCTCCCATGATCTATTAATTAATGGAATTTTGGGAATGTTATAAATTGTATAAAAAT
Source organism: Nemertoderma westbladi (assembly GCA_032718475.1). Classification (NCBI taxonomy): domain Eukaryota; kingdom Metazoa; phylum Xenacoelomorpha; order Nemertodermatida; family Nemertodermatidae; genus Nemertoderma; species Nemertoderma westbladi. Next base: position 35,316 of record JAUCBJ010008232.1, read on the forward strand.
GACAATTTATCGAATTCATTAAATATGAATTTAAATTTATTCCCGTAAATTTTATTATTTAATACTAAATAGACACAATTTTATTCCAGAACATGTCTGGGGACTGGGATCCTTGATTCTAGGAAATTGGTCTTTTTAAGAATATCGGTAAGTGCTACGATATCTTAATAGACTAGAAATTTATAGGATTTAAAATTTGACAGATTTTGTAAATATTAATAATTAATATTTAGGATGGGCACCGGTTTATTCCAGAACAAGTCTGGGGACGTTAACCACTGATTCTAGAATTTTGTCTTTCAAGTATATCGGTGGGTACCGCGATATCTTAATCGACTAGAATTACAGATGGTCAAAGGGTTTAACAGATTTATTTTGCGTTGTACGCTACTGTTAAAGTGACATCACGCTACTATATGTATTATTTAATATACGGTATGAGAGCAATATCGCACGAAGCAATGTCAGTGAGAAGAGGCAAGTCGTTTCCAAGGTCTACCCAGAGCTTGGTTTAGCCGAGACACGAGGATCTGAATTTTGCATTCCTAATACTCTACTTTACCAATAATACTTGAATATAGTAGGAGCTTTATTGTACTTTAATAAGTACGGAGATTTCATCTTACTGTAGTTACGTATTTGTAATGTAATACGGACAGTAAGGAAAGAGAAAAGAATTATTTCTCGCCGTCGCACTAAATATATAATATAAGTAATTAAGTAATAAACGCGAATATATATTGCACTAATCTACTAAATAATCACTAAAATAACATTCTACTAAATAAAATTAAAGAAAACTATTATAATAAAATTACATAATAATACATACATAAATACAAAATAATAAGAATATAAAATAATATGGTCACACACCCACTCCATACGCTACTAAGCTGGGGAGTCCCTAGATGTTTGTTGGATTAGGGAGGTGGTCGTGGGAAGAGTATCTTGTCTTCCATAGTTTCCGGAGAGTTCTCTGTCTCTTTCCAGTAAACATAAACGACCAACTGGGCGATTGAGCTGCTGTGTCTCGAAGACAATTCCCGGTTTCTTGAAGTTACGTCGCATGACGACGAGTTCTACTGATCGCACCAAACCGTCATCCGAGATGTGAGTCTCGATGATACGACCTGTCTGCCACCTCTTACGTGGAAGACCTGAATCCACAATAAGGACCATGTCTCCAGCTTGTCTCCAAACCATGTTTAAAGCAACGTCTCTACGGATGTTTATGTCTTTCCGTTTGTTGGTTGGGTCTTGGGCATTCATTGCAATAATACCAAAGACGCAAGTCTTGTAGGGGAAATGCGGGTGATATTTATTCGGTTTTACAACGTTTCTCTCAAGAATTCCAAATATACGTTGGAGTTACTGCATTTATCCGGTTCTTTAACGTCTTTTCTTTCGAGTCGATTTCGAATAGAATTTTCGCATTCGATTCTCAATTTATCGTTCCGACTCCGCTGGGTATGATATTTAAATAGGACCATTTCCCTTTCGGTGTCGATATCGTCCGTATCGTATAAATCGATAGGATGGCCAGTAGTTAAGAAGTCCATATACGTACCATTACAATGCGTATAGCGAGCAGTGAATTTTCGATAGTCCAATTCACACGTAAGTTGCTCCTGGGGCATCGGCGGTTCGATATAACGACCATCATCCTCCGTAGTAGTTGGACTAGCGTCGCTGCGTATCAAGCTATCAACAAACGCTTGCAACGGTAGAGTATATTTCTCCCTGATACCAAGATCATCTTCTATCAACTGAGTCATAGCTGCTATATGAGTTTATCAATATTATAATGAGTTGATATTTAGGCTAGCTGGCGTCGCTGCCTACCCCTCTCGGCCCCCGGACAGCGCAAGATCCTCAGCGCTGGTGTACTTTCGCCGATGTGCCTATCGCCAACGTAGTAGCTGCACAACGACCACAACAACCAGCGCGAGTCACTCCACCGTCCGTCCCAAAGGCTTAGATTTACTTCAGGTTCTTACTGGAGAGTTAGGGCTACTTTCACAATTGCGACTCGCTACTGTAAACACACTTTAGTAGTAACATTCACCTATAAACACACTAATTCCACACAACTGTCACAAACCGCACACATTCGGGCCATTTGTCCGTTAGTCAGTGCCTTCCAGAATGTCACGTTATTATTATGTATCCTTGGATACTAGCAGTGTGCTATTTATTCTTTATGCTATTCAATGGGGCAAGCCTTTATTGTTCTTTTAACTCACTTCTAATTCTAGCGTGGTTGTTGCCATGGTGACATTATGGAAAGCTAGCGGTAGAATTAGGGTAATTCTCATGCATACAGATCTGGGATGCTATTTAATAGTAATTCTTTAATTGTCAATATTCCTCTTTATACATGATTTTATGAATTTTATCGGCTATTGACTATATATTGGAGATTCTCGCACACTAATACACTTAATAGGGTGAATCTCCGCTCCCATGATCTATTAATTAATGGAATTTTGGGAATGTTATAAATTGTATAAAAATGACAATTTATCGAATTCATTAAATATGAATTTAAATTTATTCCCGTAAATTTTATTATTTAATACTAAATAGACACAATTTTATTCCAGAACATGTCTGGGGACTGGGATCCTTGATTCTAGGAAATTGGTCTTTTTAAGAATATCGGTAAGTGCTACGATATCTTAATAGACTAGAAATTTATAGGATTTAAAATTTGACAGATTTTGTAAATATTAATAATTAATATTTAGGATGGGCACCGGTTTATTCCAGAACAAGTCTGGGGACGTTAACCACTGATTCTAGAATTTTGTCTTTCAAGTATATCGGTGGGTACCGCGATATCTTAATCGACTAGAATTACAGATGGTCAAAGGGTTTAACAGATTTATTTTGCGTTGTACGCTACTGTTAAAGTGACATCACGCTACTATATGTATTATTTAATATACGGTATGAGAGCAATATCGCACGAAGCAATGTCAGTGAGAAGAGGCAAGTCGTTTCCAAGGTCTACCCAGAGCTTGGTTTAGCCGAGACACGAGGATCTGAATTTTGCATTCCTAATACTCTACTTTACCAATAATACTTGAATATAGTAGGAGCTTTATTGTACTTTAATAAGTACGGAGATTTCATCTTACTGTAGTTACGTATTTGTAATGTAATACGGACAGTAAGGAAAGAGAAAAGAATTATTTCTCGCCGTCGCACTAAATATATAATATAAGTAATTAAGTAATAAACGCGAATATATATTGCACTAATCTACTAAATAATCACTAAAATAACATTCTACTAAATAAAATTAAAGAAAACTATTATAATAAAATTACATAATAATACATACATAAATACAAAATAATAAGAATATAAAATAATATGGTCACACACCCACTCCATACGCTACTAAGCTGGGGAGTCCCTAGATGTTTGTTGGATTAGGGAGGTGGTCGTGGGAAGAGTATCTTGTCTTCCATAGTTTCCGGAGAGTTCTCTGTCTCTTTCCAGTAAACATAAACGACCAACTGGGCGATTGAGCTGCTGTGTCTCGAAGACAATTCCCGGTTTCTTGAAGTTACGTCGCATGACGACGAGTTCTACTGATCGCACCAAACCGTCATCCGAGATGTGAGTCTCGATGATACGACCTGTCTGCCACCTCTTACGTGGAAGACCTGAATCCACAATAAGGACCATGTCTCCAGCGCTGACGTTTTCTTGCTGCGCAAACCACTTAGTTCGAAGTTGTAGCGTGGGCAGGTAATGTTTTTCGAAATGGTCAGCGAAACGACGGGATAACAACTGCATAAGTTGCCAAGTTTGCCGGCAGTATTCGTCTCCGTCAGTGATTTCCAATTGTGGGAGCATGGCTACAGGTTTCTTCAGTAGGAAGTGCGCGGGTGTTAGCGCTTCCAGGGAATCGGGACTCGATGAGACTGGCATAAGCGGTCTCTCGTTGAGATAGGCGGCGATTTCCTCCATTAACGTCCGCAAAAGTTCGTCGGTGAGATACGCGCGGCAAGGCACTATAAAGTGAAATGCGGTCTTCACGCTCCTGATTAATCTCTCCCAACTTCCTCCCCACCAAGGGGCGTCGGCGGCGTTGAAGGTCCAGCTAGATGCTGTTACCCTTAGCTGATCGTCCACCTGTCTTTGGTTCCAATCCTTGACATAAGCTTTGATTTCATTGTTGGCACCAATGAAGTTTGTTCCCTTATCAGATCTCATCGTGTTACTAGTTCCAAATCGAGCGATCTGTCGTCGTAAGCTTAATAGGAAGCTGTTGGTAGATAAATCGTTCACCATATCGAGATGGATAGCTCTACAAGTCATACAAACAAAGATGAGACACCATCTCTTGACTATAGTCCTAGCACGATATACTTCAATAGGGCCAAATAAATCTACACCGGTATTAGTAAAGGGTGGTTCATAGAAGCTTACTCGTTCCCTAGGTAATTCTGCCTCTCGCTGTGTTAAAGGCCTACTGAATGCTTTCCTACAGGGTATGCAGTTCTTAAGAACTTGGTTCAGAGCTCTACGGGGTTTACAAAAATAATAGCGAGTTCGAATTTCGCTAAGAACTCGTTCTCTACCAGCATGATAAAGTTTGCTGTGAACATCTACAATCATCTTGACTTGTATTTCAAGATTTCTAATGAGTATGGGAAACTTAGTGTCAAAGGATAATGGAGCATTCGTTAATCTTCCTCCAACATGTATCAACCCATCTATCATTGTGCTAGAGAAACGATCCCTTAAGCGCATCTGTGGATTTCTCAACAACAGGAAATACTTATCGGAATCCTCATGGCATTGTAGGAGTCTCAGTATCTGCTTATTTGTTTCTTCATGCTCCTGATAACTGATCTTCTCCTTCAGAAACCTGTCGAATATCTTGTATTGGGGAAGATCTTTAACAACATGGACCTGCGCAGATGTCAGTGGAGCGGTATCACTATTGGTCTTCGTCCCGGAGTAGTGATGATGAAAACATCGTTTTAAATATGTAACGGCCTTACAGAGCCGATTCCAGGAACTGTAGTGATGCATCGCTCTCTGCAGGAGAGGTGAGAGTCCTTGCGAGACGTCTGGTATTCCAGATTTATTTTAGATTATATTTATTTACTTATTTGTGGCTGTGGGTTTCGGATCCAAAGCGTCGTCTCCGGAAGTGTGTAGTACAGACAGATCTACCATAGGTTTAAATAACTTCGATTTACTCGCCCGAGTTTTAGGTTTGACTTTCTCCGCTCCCTTGGCCTGTCTAATCTCTGCCGTAGTAAGATGAGGAGGCCATTCTTCTTCTTTTTTGTATAGGAAGTCGGGTCCACCTAACCAGTCTGGAGTATCTATCAGTTCTTGTGGAGTTGCTCCCCTGGAGGCGATGTCGGCTGGATTAATCGTTCCAGGGCAATGTCTCCATTGATCCATCTTCGTACGACTAAGTATAATGGCTACTCTGTTGGTAACGAAGACGCTGAACTGACAGACTTCATTGGTTATATACTCCAACACGAGTAAAGCATCGGTCCAATAGACAGTTTTCTCCAATGGATAATCGATCTGTTCTGTTACATTCCGGCCGATGGCTGTAGCGTATAGAGCCGCCTTTAACTCCGCTCGAGGAACTTTCAACCTGTTGTTTATCAACGCCTTAGAGGTAACAAAGGCGACCTTGATTCCATCCGGAGTTTCAACTCTCAGGTAGGCTACTATACCTATTCCCATATCGCTGGCGTCTCCAAACACGTGGAGTTGATAGGAATACATAGGGAGAACATGACCAAAATATGAACGGGAAATTATAAAGTTCTCGATGGCTGGTAGAGAATCTTCCCATTTCATCCACTTCTTTAATAATTCTCCCTTGAGTGGATCGTCCCATGAGTGGTTTTCAAGCCACATTTGTTGTACTAAACTCCGAGCAATCAATATAACTGGGCTAATAAATCCCAATGGATCGAAATAAGTGCTCAGGATACTTAAACAAATCCGTTTAGTTCGAACGGGATTATCTCGCTGTTTTAGCTGGAAAAACAGGATATCTCTCTCTGTGTCCCATTTAAAACCGAGTGTCTTGGTTTCTGGAAGATCATCTTTGATTAGGTCTAGGTCTTTCGCTCCTCGATCTTCTACCGGGATCGATTCCAGAAACTCACGGGAGTTGCTGGTGAATTTAGTTAATCGAAATCCACCTCTTTTTAAGCACTCTACCGTTCCTTTGGCGACATCAATGGCTTCTTCAACTGATGGAAGGGACTTTAAATTGTCGTCCATGTATATATCCCGTTTGATGTTGTCGATCACCTCTTTAGAGAAGGCGTCCCGGTTGTCATCAGCAGTGGTGCGCACCACTGAGCAGGCGTTCGAAGGGCTTGAGATTATCCCAAAAGCCTGGATGGTCATCCAATACTCCACCGGTTTCTGGTTGAGGTCTCCTTCAGGCCACCACAGAAATCGTAGGCTATCTCGATCCCTATCCAGCGCCTTGACTTGTAAGAACATGCCTTCTATATCGGAGGCGAAAGCGAGTGAATATTGTCGTAATCTTAAGAGTATTCCCAACAAGGATTGGAGTAAGTTGGGTCCTGGTAACAACTCGGAATTAAGGGATTGGCCCATGTAGAGGGCGGAGCCGTCAAATACTACTCGTACCTCATGAGGTTTACCGGGTTTGGGAACGTAATGATGTGTTAAATAATACGTTCTCTCAGTTATAGGTGTTTCTTCCGGTACTCGCTCCGCATATCCTTTGTTAATAAATTTCTTCAACTGCGTCTGATACATTTCTTTAGCTGAAGAGTTTGCCGTAAGGCGTCGATGTAGTTGAGCAATTCTTTTCTCCGCCAAGGGTCTGTTGTTTATGAACTTTGGTTCTCGCTTTCGGAAAGGTATACCGATTTCATATCTACCTTGGTCTTTAAGAAAACGTGTAGTTGTCTCTTGGATCTGCTTGGCTCTTTCTTCTTCTACCGATAGGGCCTTATCGTAAGAATTGGGCTCTACAGCCTCTTGAGTAAAGAATCGTACGGCGTGTTCATCCCGAGTTTTGGCATTATAACGTTCAATGACGTCATTCAGTTCATCGTTATAGTCGTCTCGTTCTGATGGACGAATGAGCTGACATAGGTTCACTTGGTTTTGCCAAGTCTCGTTTTGTGTAAGGAGATCAATGGTATTCTCCTCGTCGAAGAGTTGGTGGATATCGTCATTATCTGAGGAGTATGGTGTTCCCTCAGTTGGATCGTCTAACTCACTGCTCTCCGCTTCCCATTCTCTTACTTGATATACCTGATCTTTTGGTAATCTTTCCATGAGAGTTCTACGGGAAGGGCCAGTAAAGTACCAACCCAATCTAGTTCTTCCCGCATAGGCTTGTAGTGGTTGCGGTTGAGCAGGCCGTTTCTCCAATGTCTCGAGCGCCTCATGCGCATTTTGACCGATGAGTATTTGCACTCCAGGGTAATCGGTGTTGAATCTAGGTATATCAAGCTGCTGGGTGAAATCGTCCTCATCCCAGTTATAAGGTTCCACTTGGCTGGTAGCGAAGTTCTTTATCGCCACCATTTTTACTGACCTTATGCTGTGTTCTCCTAGTTCATCCTGGGGGGTGGACAACGCACCTACATAATAATCCGCTATTACTGTAGATTTCCAAACCTGCATAATTCCTGACATGTTTAGCTTAGTTCGGAACTTAGGTTGTCCAGCAAAGATGTCTTCGGCTAGTTCTTTGTCGACGAATGTTCCTGTGCTACCGGAGTCAAGGAGGGCGTTCACTATATAACTCCTTTTAGGTCCGTGGACCCTTAACTGTACTACAGGAAATTCTCGGATTCCTACATTGGAAGTTGGTGCTTTCCAAGATGGTTGTCGATCAGAAGTAGTTAGGGGAAGCTCGCTGTCGGTGTCCTTTTCATACGTAACTGCTCGATACACTGCGGTATTTATCATGTAACAGGATTCGTCTTCGTCGGAGAATTCGTCCGTATAGAATCCTTCCATCTCAGAACTTTGGTCAGTGTCATTCACATCACTGAATTGGACATGTAGTTCGGACTCACTTACCTGACTCGGGCTGTTTCGCTCGAATTCAGTGTGCAACAAGATATGATGTTTCACACCTTGCGTCGGAGTAACAGGTTCGCCGTTGGTGTCCTTGTCTGAGGCAATTATAACACAACCGCTTATCCCACATGACTTCCCGTCTATCCGTTAATGATTTCTTTAGGAATTCATCACACACATTCAACCGGTGGGGCCCGTCGCACAGCGCACATTTCGGTTTGATGTTACTTACCTTATTTTGAGTAACGTTGTGCACACTCGTTCTTTCTTCGGGCTTTCTTACCTGAATTCTCTTAGGAGACGGAGGAGGAGTTTTTCTTACCTGTTCTCTCCTGTCATTGGTTCGAGACTTGAATTTACTTACGTCTTTAGGCGTTTTGTTGACATAATAAGATCTTTCAGTGTCTTTTCCGCTGTCCTCTCCTTGAGAAGCCTGGCTTTTTCCGTCGTCGGTATAACACACTGGTGTTACCTTTCTCCTACAAACGGGTTTCTCACTTACCTTGTTTTCCGGTGTCTTCTCTCTGGACTGCTTTAGGAGCTGTAATTTCACTTCTCCATCTAAGAATGACATGAGATCAGCCATGGTAGGGTCTCGTCGTTGCTGTTCCATCATATATAACACTTTCTTATCCCAGCGTGTACCTACTCCGCCCCTAGGTAAAGTAGAGGCCACGGCTCCAATAACCATAGAACTCTGATATTCATGAGACTTACCTAGCCAATCTAATTGTCTACAGATCTCCTGAATCTCATCGGAAAACTCTATAATCCCGCTGCTAATGAATTTTCGGGGCGCTACTAATTTTGCATACAAGTACCTAGCTATGTTATTCCTATTACCATACCTGATGTTTAGGGTATCCCAAACTTGTCTTAATCCATCTGGATGTCCAATAAACTTTAACGCCATTAACTTGGGAGATCCTTCCAAGCACTCGATGAGGAATCTAAGTTTCTCTCTGTTAGATAGCACAGAGTTCTGTATGTTATCTTTGTAACATTCATTACAAGGTAACCATTTCATCTCATCTCCATTGAACCACCTTTACCTCCTTTACCGCTTGACGGGCTTCGGTTCTAGCCATTTGACGCGTAAAACTTTCTTGGGCCATCGTGTTATTTAATATCGAGTTATCGGTATATAAATTTCTCGGATTATTATCAAGTCTATATGGGATATCATTGTCAACAGGTTTATAATTACCCTTAATAGGGTTTACTATAGGAGTTTCTACTTCACTAGCAGTATAGATGCGTGTAGGCTCCACACCTTGCGCATGAAATACTTCAGACCTAACAGGTTGACACATTGTTACCGGGGTTGGTGGTATACCCTTTTGTGTATTTACTAATTTATCGCGTTCTAACGCGATACTTTGCTGCACTTCTTGCAACTCTAACCTACTTTCCCTTACTGTGCACTTGAACTGCTTAACAGTCTCCTGCATCTGCCCGAGCAGGAGATCCATCCCCCGTCGTCTCTCATCCACCCACTCGACCGCCGAAGCGGGAGCCGCCAACGTAGTAGCGGGTGGACGGGGAACAACGGGCGACAAATCATTGATATTTCGCTCGGAGTCCAGAACAGGAACTGTCTCATGGGCTGTTCTGCTGGGCACAGGTAGCTTAGTGCTATGCAAAGGGAATTTAGAGGTAGGTTCTGGGAGTACAGGTGTCTCTATCACCGAAGGGGTGGCTTCGAGAACAGGCCTAATTATTTCAGGCTCATCTACTATAGTAGGGAGTCTTTCTATTTTAATTATTTGGTCTGTGGGTTCTGTACTACCTAAGTCTGTGCTAGCTAGTTGCCTTCTAACAGCTGGGGGCAAATCAGGCAATTTCTGACGGTGGGACATTCTTCTACGTCTGCTTAGACGAGATCTATTTCCTCCGCCTTCAGGATCGGTGGTATCGCCTTCCTCAGATGATGTATATCCCTGTCTCTTGGGAGTAGATCGACTCATCATCTGCATTTGACTAGCTGTTAACTGTTTATTTATGCAGTCTTGATTCTCTTGAATGTTTTCCAATTCTAGTTGGGTGGTTTCTTCAGACGCTCTCCATTCTGCTTCTGCCACTGCCTCGGCCGCTGCCATTGCCGCCTTACTTTCCACTTCGGCCGCTGCCACTGCCGCCTTTCTTTCCGCTTTCTTTCTGCTTCTGCCTCTGCCGCTGCCGCTGCCACTTTTCTTTCCGCTTCTGCCTCTGCCGCTGCCGCTGCCGCTGCCGCTTTTCTTTCCGCTTCTGCCGCTGCCACTGCTGCTGCCACTGCCGCTGTCTTTCTGTCTTCTATACGTTTTTTCTTTACTTGTTCTTCTTGGACCCTAGTGATGCGGAGGCGTTCATCAAATTTAGCTTGGTTCGCAGCTATCATATCCGCATCGATTGCGTCTAATACAAGCTTGGCTCCTTCACTATTAGGGCGAAGCCCAGACAGCCGTCTCCTCAACTCTTCGTCACCTACAAATCGTTGATAGTCTGACAGATAGATGTCAATAGCATCCCTCTTATGCGGTTTGTCTGCTGTCACTTCACTTTCCACTTGAGAAAAGGTAGCGTCTGTTGATTCTCCATGGGTTGAGCGCTCAGCCGACTGAGATTTCCTCTGGGTCGTTCCTTGAACCTTGATACTCACGCTTTGGAACCAAGTCTTGACGGCCACTTGCAACGACGTGTCTTGGGTTCTTTTCGAAGCTTCCTCAAAGGCCGATAGGATTAGTCTGATTCGTAGAGTTCTTTCTCGAACTTGATAAAGCAGCTCTCCCTGCTCTTGAGGTCCTTGGGGTTGTCGAAACAGTTGTTCTTCTAATCGCTCCATAGAGCTGAAGAATCCCTGTACGTATCCTGCTGCTGACCTCTTCCACACAGCCGGATCGCTGGTTTCTTTTGTCACTCCCATCCTGTGTATGTCTTCCCAGGCAGCTTCCGATAAGTCAAACGGGAGTCCGGGTCCGGGGAAGTTCCATTGTGACTCAACAATAGACTTCAGTTCTTCCTTTGTGTATCCCGCATAACTATCCTTGGTCGATCGCTTACTTCTTGCCCAATCAATCTGGTGTTCCTCCACCGCAATCAATACCCTAGTGAGTATGGCTGCAGGAAGGATGAGAAGGGGATCCGAATAAACCGCATCTGCCATCTTTGCTCCGCGCTCGGGTGTCAGCTCTACAGTATCCGCACTACTGGAGCTGTCAGGCCGCTGAGAAATACGTTCTTGGCTCGAGTGTTGCTGCTGTTCCGCTGCTTCTTGGTCTCGCTTGACTTGAGCTCGAGTCCCTATGATAGACCTACGGTGTTGGACTAGCCTAGGGTCTGATATTACTACTGGAGGGATGATCTTTCTTACAGTAGGAGGTGAGTTGAACTTCGGTCTCACACGTTCCACACTCCTGTCTGGGTCACAGATGGTTGTATCTAGGAGACTGTCTGACAGGTTTTGCTTTGTGTCAGACATGTTTGTTTACACAGTTGAATGCCTACTGCTATATTATAGTTAAAGCAAGTCTAGTAATTCAGTATCAACTGTTAGCCTAGTAATTAATTACCGATATTGTTACTCAATGTAACGTGATATATATATAATATATTAGAATACCGGTATGCTTATAGTATATATATAAGTATTATTACAGACTAGGTTTGTCACAGAATACCGGTATATAATTTCGGCGCAAATATATATAAATATAGAATAGGCCTATCGTGAATACCGGTATGCAGCTTACACTTATAGTATATATAAGTATAATTATATATATGTATAATTAATTACAGAATACCGGTATAATTTCAGCCTAAATTTATAGAAATAAATATAATAAGCCTATTGTAAATACCGGTATGTCAATTATTTTAGAATAATTGAATTTCTGAATTTTAGGGGTTACTTGGTTACTTTACTTTACTCTATTACCGTTATTTGAGCAGTAGTTCAACTGATATTTAGACCTAATTGTTGTAAGACAGGCCTACTATTTTATAAATAGGTTTGAGTTGATTTATAATATATATACCCGTTTTAATGGGTTTTTGTCAATATTTGAAATAAACACAAAAATTACAAGTACGAATTTTTAGGGTAATTTTACAAGAAGTCTACAAACCAGCCTAACAAGGGGTTAGAATATCTGGTTATTACAAAAGGACAGGATACTACGGTATTTGAAAATAATAAAGCAGTAGTAAATATATTGCGTTGTCCAGATAGGAAAAATACCACCATCTGACGACTTATAGCCGTATCGCTATAAGTACTACGTTATGGATCACGGAGTGTTCCTACCTAGAAGTTAATTACCGCGGTCTACCAGAACCAACGTGCCTATTAACCACTTTACAACACAAATATACTGCCTACACACTAATTACCTTCGGAAAGCACTGTACACTAAACCCTAAATTAGGTACAAGTACTTATACAACAAATAATCAGTAGTTAGAAATACTTGTACAGCTAAAAGAACCACGGTATCTGCTGGAGTGACCGGGGCACAAAATCACCAGTCTTTACCTACGCCAAGCAGCCCTGATGTAGTACCGGGGTTAATTTAACTATAACGGTATATATAACAAGCACAATTACTGTATGAATAAACTTGGTGGGGTATGAATGTTGCGAATAATCGCATAAACTCTGAATAATAAATATTACGCGACCCGTACAGACTATACAAACAAAATACTGACCAAACGCTGGCAGACTACTATCAAGCCTAAACAAACTACAGTATATGTAGACTCCGAAATGGTTAGTTAGTATGCGTTCTAACCGAGTAGTACGACTTATTCTTTCAAGGGGATTTACCTCACAGCACTGGAAGCCCCTACTTTCCTAACTAGTACTTTATCGGACATACACTCTACACACACTACAATCTCTTCAGACTTAACAACAGTCAGACAACAGTCCAGCCTACAAATTATCTGTACAATCTGAGCAGGCTTACACGCCTTCTGCTCAATATTAGCCTACAAATAAATAAAACTGACAGAAATAGGCCTAAGTAAAATCCCAATAAAAACCAGGCGTCCCCGATTAATTATTACGACCTACCGGTATATAATTATCAAAATCGAATAATACTGCTGTACCTGTACTGCTGTAAGTACCGGTCCGGGTGGTTAGGTAGTCAGGCCTACTGGGTACCGGTTGACCGGTACTTCAGCTTTATTGCCTACTGCAATAAAGAAGCAATATCTGTTATTGTTCTTACCAGAACAATATTAAACTGAATTTATTGCCTACACTGCAATCAGAAATCATATCTGTTATTGTTCGCGCTTTCAGACCTTTAGCAGTTTAACCTGCCAAATTTGGGTGTCTTCTAGATTATAAATCGACTTTAGCCTATGACGAGTATTTGATACACTACATTAGCCGAAGCCAGTCTATGCGCGACCATTCACCCACTGGATATACCCGGGAGACTGGATTCGGAAGCTTTGACCTTATTGCGGTGTAGGCCTACTGTATTATTCGACTGATTGTTAATATATAATTTCTGACCAATATTATTCACTTTCGGGAAATATTAACAGTTCCTTTAGGACGTGGCGCTCTAAATATGTAAACAGAGTTATGACTTACACTAGACACAACGGGATGGCTATGGATTCACGTATATAGCGCATTCTTTAGGAGATGCTTTGTTATCAGTCACAATGATGCACACTACCGCACAATACTGCACACTGATCTGCCGACCTTCACTAATTTTAGTCACATATAAGAGAACAACAACCGACTCATGTAGTGCCTATGAAATAGCATTAGATTCACTCCAAAACCACTTTAATGTAAGTCGCAATTGTTATATGAAACCGGTCTCTCCAACCTTCAGTATATCAAGAAGATTGGGGTTTCTGATTATTGGTCGATATTATCCAAATATAATAATATTCCATCAACCGATATAATTAATGACCGACAGTAAATAGCAGTAAAAATGCGGTGTTTGTAGTTGACAATATGATTAGGTGAGTTATGAGTAGGGTAGGGATAACAGATATACGTTTCGATGACCAAAGCCTACTAATGTTTGGCTAAAGCCTGAAAACACAGAGGTTCCAAAGCCGGTCTTCTAGCTATGGACAAAATACACATACTGACTGAATTCATGAGTTTCTGTATACAACCTCCAACACAGAGTCAAAAAACGCTTTGATTGGTCGACCGAACAAAGAGAGAACAGAGAACAAAGAGATGTTCCACGTGGATATATCAGCTGTTAGATGTCGTCATGGTAACTACACTGTGTCAAGAGGATTTTAGCTATTGCGACATAAAATTGCTAGTTATGTCCGCTAAAGTACACATACAGAAGAAATGGCTTTTTATGTCCACTAAAACACCGGTACAGTAAGGAAACGGCTTTTTATGTCCGTTAAACCAACTACAGAGTACTTTGCGTGAAAAATAACCAGCTAATTCCGCAAAAGCTTTTACAGCCACCTATTGATTATATTGTCGTTGAGTTTCATATTCCAATCTAGTTTTTCTCCCTTTTGTCTATCTTTCCACACTTCTTAATATAATACCTTTGCTTGCAATGTAATAGGAATGAAATATCCTAACGGATCAAATATCTTTCCTAGGTTCTGCAATATGTCACGAATATTTCTTACCTTAGTTTTAATGTTTGATTCTGCAATATGTATTTTATCGGCTTCAATATTCCATCCATACCAAGTACTTTGGTTACACGTGATTTCATTAGATCAGCAGAATTCATTTTATCAAGTAATTCATTAGAATTTGATGACCATTCACGTAGATTCATAGAGGCTCCTTTAAAAATCTCTTTAGACTCAATATATAATTGTTTACCTTCATCTACATTATTCACTGAAGCTATTAAATTATCCACATATAAGTTATCCTGAATAACTTGGGCTACAGGAGTATTGGTATTCTCTAAATGGTGTGCGATAACAGCACCAAGCAGATACTGGCACGAAATGATTCCAAATGGTATTCAACAAAATCGCATTGTCACAATATCTAATCAGCTAATAGGCCTATTTATTCGTTCGTGACATTTCAATTTATAAATGCAGTAATCACAGAATCAGCCTTCGCCAGTGTTTATAATTTGTTATACAAATTTAATACCAGCCTTGATCACTGCCAGACTTATTGGCGCCACAGTCAATTAATTTAATTATTGCACTGAGTTACAATAACCAACGCTGTTGGCTCCAACTGGTAAATGTCGGAGTTACGACGCAAGGCGAGCACAGGCGGTGGAGACTCGTCCCGGCGTCAAAGCTTAGCATCAGGGTCTTCTAACCAACGACAGTCGAAATCGGAATCAAACAGACCAACGGAAGCGACTTCTAACGGGAGTCCGACAAAGAAGGATCGCCCACGGAAGCCAAGCAAACTTCAATCTTCGTCGGCCATGACTGGTGGTTCTCCTCGACAGGATGGACGGGATGAAATTGAAGTCGGCTGCTCTGGGAAACAGTGCAACTTCTCCATAATCTGCATTGCAAAGAAAGAAACCGACTTCGGCTGCATAGACTTCTACTGCGGCAACTGCGCTGCTATTCACATAGCACACGGTGTTTCAGAGATCGAAGCATTAAAGATCAATCTCGAATACAAGATAAATGACCTCACAAACCGACTGGACGATAAATTACACCGATACTACGACGAAATCAAATCCACGAGAATCACGTTTCATCGGGAGCTCGACTCGCGCATGGATACAATGGAACACAAGCTATCATCTATCGAGTCAAAAGAAACAGATGATGACGTCATCGAGTGTGACACAGAGGACAACAATCACAATGCCTGGACGCAAGCATCCGCTACGAAACGCGCCCGTCGTCAGACAAAAGCCAAAAGCGAAGTAAACGTTGCTAGACTAGCGAAACAAATAAAGACAGAAGAACAAAAACAGAACCTACGAAAAGATAACGTAGTCGTAAACGGAATTATACCAGGTGATGATGATAAGCAGTCGTTTATTGACATTGCATCTTCAGTCAATGTGATGATAAATAAAGAATCTATCTCTATTCGAAGAGCCGGTCGAATCAGAGACGATCGATCCCAACCAATGATCGTTACTCTTACCCACGATCAGCGGGCGTCACTACTAAACAAAGCCCGAGAGCTTCGTAAATCAACTCGGTACAGCAATATTTACATATCGCCCGATCTTACACCCGCCGAGAGCAAATTACAATTCGATCTGCGTGAGGAGCGGCGACACAAACAAGCAGAACATCCAGCCAGGAAATGGATAATCCGCAATGGTGCAGTCATTGAAGCACAGCTTACACAAGAAAGTGTAGCCCAACCACCATACAATCCAAACGACACTACTCCACGGTTCCATACCCGTGAATTCGTTAGATCTGCGGGTACTGGCGCGACTGGCGGCACAACACCACTGTCGCCGGCTCAACAGATAAACTGATGGGTGAAACACGGTTCACGCATCTCACGGTATCAATCTGCTACCACGGATCCCTCGACAGTGACTACTCTGGTTTCGTCGGCAGTGGAACCCATCGCCACGAACCTAGTCGTGACCGACCCAGTCGCCACCAACCCAGACACCACCGCATCGGATGCCACCAACCCGGTCGCCACCAACCCGGTCGCCACCAACCCGGTCGCCACCAACCCGGCCGCCACCAACCCAGTCGCCACCAACCCGGTCACCACCAACCCGGTCGCCACCAACCCGGTCGCCACCGACCCGGTCGCCACCAACCCGGTCGCCACCAACCCGGTCGTCACCGACCCGGTCGCCACTGACCCGGTCGCCACTGACCCGGTCGCCACCGACCCGGACGCCACCGACTTGGTTGCCAACAACTTGGTCACCACCGACCCAGTCGACACCAGTCCAGACGCCACTGACCTGGTCGCCAACAACCTGGACGCCACTGACCAGGTCGCCACCAACCCAGTCGCCACCGACCCGGAGGTCACCAACCCGGACGCCACTGACCCGGTCGCCACCGACCCGGTCGCCACCAACCCGGTCGCCACCAACCAGGTCGCCACCAACCCGGACGCCACCAACCAGGTCGTCACCAACCCGGACACCACTGACCCGGTGGCCGCAAACACAGTTGCCTCCGACCCGGTCGCTACCAACCCAGACACCACCGACCCGGTCGCCACCGACCCTGTCGCCACCAACCCGGTCGCCACCAACCCGGACACCACCAACCCGGACGGCACCGAATCTGTCACCGCCGACCCGGATGCCACCGACCCAGTCGCTACAAACTTGGTCAGCGTTGGTCAGTTCAACTCCAGACCAATCGCCAACGTCCCTCAGACCCCACTACCGGCGCCGGCACCCACACCGGCGAGCCTATCAGCGCCGTCATCATCCAACAATTCTATTAAATTTTCCACAGTAAACTCGCGATCTATTTGCAACAAAGTACCAATTATAACAGACTATATAATATCAGAACAAATTGATATCTGCACCATTACCGAGACATGGCTCACTGCAAATGATGATAGCATACGGGCACAATGCCAGATTGGAGGCTTAACTATTCTCGATTGCCCTAGAGTCAGCGGTCGAGGGGGCGGCACTGCAATAATATTTTCCCCTCGTGTTACGGCAACCCCATTAGAGCACGGCACTCGGGACTCACTCGAATACTCGACATGGAGAATATTTAACTCAAAGAAGGTACTATTCATTGTATCTGTCATTTATCGACGCCCATATTCCGAACAGCACCCTGTGACCACGCAACGGTTTTTGGAAGAATTCCCAGACTACATCGAGACACTGCTCTGCATGCGCGAGAAATTGATTATAACGGGTGATTTCAACATACATCTTAATGACGAGTCCGATCCTTGTGCGCACTCCTTCATCGACTCACTCACTTGTCTCGGACTCTCTCAGCATGTCACCGTCCCCACTCATATCAGTGGAAATACGTTAGATCTCATAATCACTCGCAACAACGATGAAATACCGTTGTCGACTCCGATTTGCGGTGCAAAACTATCAGATCATTACTTTATCAACACCAACATCACCGAGCAACATTATACTACCCTACTACCTGAAACAATTTCCTACCGTAACCTAAAGCGCATCAATATTTCTGACTTCAAACGAGATTTGGCATCATCATCACTATGCAATCCTTCTTCAATTAGTGAATTGAATTGTGACCAACTAGTCGATGAATATAATCGAGTAATGGCTTCCACGCTTGAAAAACACGCGCGCTTAGTCACGAAGAAAAAATCGTTGTTAAGAACAAACCCGTGGTATAACCCATCTCTCCGCATTCTCAAGAGAAATCGGCGGAATTTAGAACGCAAATGGCGAAAAACACACTCTACTGATGATGCATCGGCGCTCTCAAACGCCCGAAACATTTACTCACGAGCACTCATATCTGCCCAACGGAACTATTACACTTCACGTGTCAATGAGTGCGCAGGCGATCAAAGGAAATTGTTCGCACTCACAAAATCACTGTTGATCCCCAAAGTGCAGCCTGTCCTACCTACTCCAAATCCCAATACATCATTACCTGACTCATTCGGTGAGTTTTTCATAGACAAAGTTGAAAAGATCCGACAGCAACTCACCACAATGAGATCAAATATGAATATTACGGCCACAACCACGCAACCTGATGCTAAAACAGGGAGTTCAGCAATGCAACCATTGCAAAAACAAGCTATTGACCCTTTCTCCCAATTTCGACCAGTATCACAACCCGAAGTCAAAAAACTAATATTAAAGTCAGCAAACAAACAGTGCGACAACGACCCAGTACCAACTTACCTTGTCAAAAAGGCCATCGATCAACTATTGCCTGTCATCACAGAGATAATTAATAAGTCAATCACTACCGGATATTTTCCTGACTTTTGGTCCGAGGTGATAATCTCTCCCCTTATAAAGAAACTGAAGTTAAACTCGATTATCTTCAACAATTATCGGCCGGTAAGCGGGTCAACCTTTCTGTCTAAGACGACCGAGAGAATCGTGCTTTCCCAAATCATGACACACGTATTGGAAATGTTGCCTACAAATATATCATCATATCGGCCTCATCATAGTACCGAGACCACATTAGTACGTGTTCACTCTGACATCCTGTCCGCCATGGACAACCAAAAGGTCACCCTCCTCGTCTTCATCGACCTCAGCGCAGCCTTTGATACTGTGGATAGGGAACTCCTACTTGAAACCCTTCGTACAAAGGTGAACATAACCAATGTCGCGCATGATTGGTTTAAATCATACATAGGTAACAGGCGACAGCGAGTAAAAGTACAAGGATGTTTCTCCCGGACCTTCTGTGTGCTCCACGGATTTCCTCAGGGATCATGTCTCGGCTGTATCCTCTTCATCATCTACATTGCCCAAATCTACATCATCATACAGCGTCATCTACCTGAGGCTCAAGGGTATGCTGATGATGTACAATTATACCTTTCATTTAAGCCAGATTGTCTCACATCCGAAGATTCAGCCATCCGCTCTATGGAAAACTGCATCAAAGAACTTAGACAGTGGTTCATCGAAAACTGGCTAAAGATAAATGATGACAAGACCGAACTCATGATAATTGGCACACTGCAGCAACTAGCCAAAGTTAGCAGCACCTCAATCATTGTTGGCGATCATGTAATCGAGTCCTCTGCGAAGGTTCGTAACCTTGGTGCAATTTTTGATGATCATATGTCAATGCAATCTTTTATTTCCACCACAACTAGCAGTGCCTTCTACCATCTCCGTAACATACATAGGATCCGACCATTTCTCTCTCGAAAAAGCACCGAACCCCTTATTCATGCATTCATTTCCAGTAAACTCGATTATTGCAACGCCCTTCTCTATGGCCTTCCAAACACCAAAATCAAAAAACTTCAACGAATACAAAATACAGCCGCCAGATTGGTCGTGCATGGATCTCGCTATGATCACATCACACCAATATTGCAATCCCTTCATTGGCTACCCATCCGCTCCCGTATCGAATTTAAAATATGTTTATTGACATTCAAATGCCTCAACAACATCTGTCCAGCTTACCTAATCGACCTTCTCAATCTCTATAGTAACCCACACAACAGCCGATCTTCAAACTCATTGGTCCTACGTGTTCCACCACATAAACACTCAACCCTCGGTGGACGTGCGTTCGCTGTCTCCGCGCCGGCACTTTGGAACAAACTACCACGCGATATCCGACTCTCAGTCAACCTCGACAAATTTAAACGGTTACTCAAAACTCACCTCTATAATCGTGCATTCAACTAAAAACTGTTTTATTCGAACTCATGTATCGTATAACATTATTTTATTTAATCATTTTACAGTACAGTACTCCTGGCCCAAAAATAACTACGGGTCTTTTAAACGACATGTATTTTACTTTTTACTTAAGGAGAGTGCTCAGCGCTTAGAATAATTACTTGTTTTTTAAATAAGCGCTTTATAAATATTGAAATATTATTATTATTATTATTAATATTGTTTTTCAATGGTTGCTTTATATCATTTGGGTCTTTATACCAGAAGAAACGAGTTACATCCTTATCTGTTTCTTGAATTCCTACTTGTAGATAAGCCTTTTCAATATCTGATATAATACTAGTACTAGTATCGGCATGCTGCATTGCAGCTGCATTTTTAAGAATGCTGTGCCGGCTTGTCGAGAAAATTGCGCCACCACAACTCCCTATCACCCATGACATTTGCTAGATCATCCGCATCTTCAAGACCAGTGTCCTTTAACCCTATTAACCCTATCCAACCTGGGTGTTGGCGTTTTCCGCCAACATTTTAAAATGCTGTGAATTTGAGAATATATTTAAGGGCTATGCACTTGAAATTTATTGACTTTTCCTAAAATTTACTGGTGAATCTCGTATTGTCATTTATTTTTTTGTGCTATTTTTAGTTTTTTTTGTAAATGAGATTTTGTCAAAAGAAGGTCAAGAATTTTATCCAAATTTACAAAAATAATTCTTGGTGCTGTCACAATATTCCTAACTTCTTAATTAATGTGATTCTGGTTGGACAATGTCTTAGCCGTGGCATCCAATCAAATACCAAACTATTCAATCAGTTTTACCTGCCAGACAGTTATTGAATTGAATTAAATTATAAGTGAAGGTAGATAAGGCATTGTGTTTGTTTACCTTTGCTGGAATTGAGATACCTAAAACACACAGCTGGATAGAAAACTGGGTTGGGATCTGCAGACAAGTTTTCATCTTAGGATGTATTGAATTAAGTCACCAGGAGTCTGAAACTGCCTCCAGCAAAATAGCAAATTAGGCTGGCTTCCCAGGTTGCTGTTGCAGACAAACTAATATTGTCTGACCACTTTATTCCAATTGTTTACCAATCTTTGTAGTTGTGTACAGAATAGCCTCCAGCCATCTGTCCTTTACTAGACTATAATATGATATACTAAACCCAGCATCTCGCTCAAGGTAGGATTTTATGACTTTTCCTAAAAGTCTATTGTCTTCCTAGTAGTGAAAACCGTTTTCAAAAATATTCGGTAGTTTTCGAGTTATAGCACCATTTTTTAACCCTACTTTTGGCACTTTTTTTTGAGGCGTTTTTTGAAAATTTCATTTCATTAAATATGAATTGTAACATCTCTATTTTTGATTTACACCGGTTTTTTGGTGTTAGCAATTGGATGGAATTCATATAAATTGATTTAGAAATTTCAAACTTGTTTTTTTCGGCGGGTGCCAAATTTTGGTGCCAGCACCAAATTTTGATATATGTCAATTTTGTAAATAGATTGTTTGAAACTTGTTTTTTGCGCAATTGGGGTTTTTGGGGTTCTGGTTTCGATGAAATATATACGAGTTGCACCAAGCGTATCAAACTTGTATTTTTCGGTGCTGTGTGCAAATTTTGGTGCTAGCACGAAATTTTGAAAATCCATTCAATAGATAAAATTGCTTGTAACAATTTATTTCTTCGCGTTTTAGAGGTTTATGGCTGTTCTGAATTCAATGGAATATATAATTATCGAACTAGACATCTCAAACTTGTATTTTTCGGAAGTGGGTGCAAAATGTGGTGCTAGCACCAAATTTTGAAAACCATCAAATATATCAATTGATTGTGTCATCTTGTTTCTTGCGTTATACGGGTTTGTTACGGTTCTGAATTCAAAGGAATCAGTAAAAATTTCATAAGAGTTTTCAATCTTGTATTTTTCGCCAGTGGGTGAAAATTGTTGTGCCAGCACCAAAT
The DNA here is from genome assembly GCA_032718475.1 of Nemertoderma westbladi. NCBI lineage: Eukaryota > Metazoa > Xenacoelomorpha > Nemertodermatida > Nemertodermatidae > Nemertoderma > Nemertoderma westbladi. Next base: position 57,641 of record JAUCBJ010008232.1, read on the forward strand.
TTTGGAAAATGAGTAAATTGATCAGTAGATAGTATCATCTTGTTTCTTGCGTTATACGGGTTTATGAGGGTCCTGAATCCGATGGAATCAATAAAAACAGCACTGGACATCGCAAACTTGTACTTTTTGGTGATGGGTACGAAATTTGGTGCTAGCACCAAAATTTGCCAAATTACGCCGAAAAATACAAGTAGCAATGATCTGGCATATTTGAAATGTATTCCATTAGAATCAGCGCCCTAGAAAACCTGAAAATGTGAATCTATAGCATCGTATAAGTGAATTAAAAATTTTGTGTTCTAACTGAAAAGTGCTGGTTACTTGTTTTTTTCATTTTTTTCCTACGCATAGATAGCCATTTATGGTAATCATATCATTTTTAAATATTTTCCAATGTATTTTGCGCCCCAGAAAACCTGTATTGAAAAACAATTACCCGAAAAATGTAACTTTCAAATTTTGTGAAAATTGTGCACTACTTGTAATTTTGGTGCTGCAATATTACCACCCCAGTACATTTTTTCGAAATTTTTTTTTTTCGCTCGGATCCAGACTAGTGATACCTACGTACAAACAAAAAATCAGACATTTTCGTTAATATTTGTAGATTTTAGAGGGGGGGGTCAATATGACCCCCCCCCCCCCCCCCGGTATTTGTACAGCATTTTGTAGCCCGGTACTAATAGGGTTAATCTTTATTAATTTTATTTGTACTGAGGTTTTCGAGGGCGCTGTTTCCAATGGTCCTACTCTCAAAACGATCTAACCTACTGTATAATTAATTACTTAAGTCTGCGAGGTATGCGTAATTAACAAACCTCGTTTACCAGTTTTCCTTAAAAAAAAAATGAAGCTATATTGCTTAAGAGTACTGAGGGGCGAGCCATGAGGCAAGATGTTTGAGACTTATTTAGATATATTATTACTTAATTTTAACCCCCCAATCGATATCTATTACAATATAGGCTATATCTTTTTGTGGAGTCACATAGTAGTCTGAAGTTCCCCAGTCTGCCGCTAGATGGCGAAATGTCTCAAAGTGAAAACCATGAAGTAGCTATGAATTGGTTGCTAGGCAATAATACTACATTGTGTATTTGAGTGAGGGAAGTGAGGGAAGTGAGGGAGTGAGGGAAGTGAAGGAAGTGAGGGAAGTGAGGGAAGTGAGGGAAGTGAGGGAAGTGAGGGAAGTGAGGGAAGTGAGGGAAGTGAGGGAAGTGAGAGAAGTGAGGGGAGTGAGGGAGTGAGGGAAGTGAGGGAAGTGAGGGAGTGAGGGAAGTGAGGGAAGCGGAGGGAAGTGAGGGAAGTGAGGGAAGTGAGGGAAGTGAGGGAAGTGAGGGAAGTGAGGGAGTGAGGGAAGTGAGGGGAGCGGAGGGAGTGAGGCAGTGGGGGAAGTGAGTGAGTGAGGGAGTGAGGCATTGAGGGAAGTGAGGGAGTGAGGGAAGTGAGGGAAGTGAGGGAGTGAGGGAAGTGAGGGAAGTGAGGCAGTGAGGGAAGTGAGGGAATGAGGGAGGGAGAGAGGGAATGAGGGAGTGAGTGAGGGAATGAGGGAGGGAAGTGAGGGAAGTGAGGGAAGTGAGGGAAGTGAGGGAAGTGAGGGAAGTGAGGGAAGTGAGGGAAGTGAGGGAGTGAGGGAGTGAGGGAAGTGAGGGAAGTGAGGGAGTGAGGGAGTGAGGGAGTGAGGGAGTGAGCGAGTGAGGGAGTGAGGGAGTGAGGCAGTGAGGGAAGTGAGGGAATTCTGAATCTGTTCTGAATTCAATGGAATATATAATTATCTAACTAGACATATCAAACTGTATTTTTCGGAAGTGGGTGCAAAATGTGGTGCTAGCACCAAAATTTGAAATCAATCAAATATATCAATTGATTGTGTCACCTTGTTTCTTGCGTTATACGGGTTTGTGAGGGTTCTGAATTCAATGGAATCAGTAAAAATTTCACAAGAGTTTTCAAACTTGTATTTTTCGGCGGTGGTTGAAAATTGTTGTGCCAGCACCAAATTTTGGAAAATAAACAAATTGATCAGAAGACAGTATTATCTTGTTTCTTGCGTTATACGGGTTTATGAGCGTCCTGAATCCGATGGAATGAATAAAAACAGCACTGGACATCGCAAACTTGTACTTTTTGGTGATGGGTACGAAATTTGGTGCTAGCACCAAAATTTGCCAAATTACGCCGAAAAATACAAGTTGCAATGATCTGGCATATTAGAAATGTATTCCATTAGAATCAGCGCCCAAGAAAACCTAAAAATGTGAATTTATAGCATCATATAAGTGAATTAAAAATGTTGTGTTCAAACTGAAAAGTGCTGGTTAGTTGTTTTTTTCATTTTTTTCCTACGCAGAGAGGACTAAACAGCCATTTATAGTAACTATTTCATTTTTAAATATTTTCCAATCTATTTTGCGGCCCAGAAAACCTGTATTGAAAAACAATTAGCCGAGAAATGTAACTTTCAAATTTTGTAAAAATTGTGCACTACTTGTAATTTTGGTGCTGCAATATATAACCCCAGTACATTTTTTCGAAAATTTTTTTTCGGTCGGATCCAGACTAGTGATACCTACGTACAAACAAAAAATCAGACGTTTTCGTAAAAATCTGTAGATTTTAGAGGGGGGGGGGGGGGGGGGGGGGGGTGGGGGGTCAATGGTATTTGTACAACATTTTATAGCCCGGTACTAATAGGGTTAAGATGCGTCTCAAGAAAGTCATGGGCTGTCCACCATGCTTATTCACTCCATGAGGCTGCCAAAGTACAAGATTATGCACTGGCTAACGGAACTCCATATCCAATATTAGTTTATATTGTTAAGAGGCTCTCTAGTTACGTAATAAATATTCGATAACACTAATTTATTTAACATTGAGAAAGGCGGTATCAGGAGTTGAAGAGTACAGTAAATTGAATTGCAGTAACTATGGAAGCAATATAGTAAAATACTACAGTTCAATTTATTTTGTAACACTACTGTACTTATTTATTGCTCAATTATTTAATAAAAGATTATAGAGCGTTATAAAATAAATTGAACAGTAGTTACCTTTTCTCTAAATGTTACAGAAACGGACTCGGAACAGTTATGTCTGTTTTTTCAATAAAAAATACCTTAAATCTCGTAAAATATCAAAAAACGTTGTGTTTGAACCCAAATATCGCGAGAACTACAAATCATATGTAAAAACGGTTACTGTATTTGGAATCTGCTGTTAATTTAACACTAAAAGAAGTATCACAAGTTACCTTTTCTCTAAATGTTACAGAAACGGACTGGGAATAGTTATGTCTGCTTTTTCAATAAAAAATACTTTAAATCTCGTAAAATATCAAAAAACGTTGTGTTTGAACCCAAATATCGCGAGAACTACAAATCATATGTAAAAACGGTTACTGAATTTGGAATCTGCTGTTAATTTAACACTAAAAGAAGTATCACAAGTTACCTTTTCTCTAAATGTTACAGAAACGGACTGGGAATAGTTATGTCTGCTTTTTCAATAAAAAATATTTTAAATCTCGTAAAATATCAAAAAACGTTTGTGTTTGAACCAAAATATCGTGAGAACAATAAATCTATGACATTTCAAAATCTCAATTTAAAAATGACATTTTGGCAAAATGACATGTCAAAATGTCAATTTCAAAATGACATTTTGAAAAAATGACAAAATATCAATTTGAAAATGCCATTTTGCCAAAATGACATGCCAAAATGTCAATTTGAAAATGACATTTTGACAAAATGACATGTGAAAATGTCAATTTCAAAATTACATTTTGGCAAAATGACATGTCAAAATGACAAAATGTCAATTTGAAAATGACATTTTGCCAAAATGACATGTCAAAATGTCAATTTCAAAATGACATTTTGAAAAAATGACAAAATGTCAATTTGAAAATGCCATTTTGACAAAATGACATGTCAAAATGTCAATTTCAAAATGACATTTTGGCAAAATGACATGTCAAAATGTCAATTTGAAAATGACATTTTGAAAAAATGACAAAATGTCAATTTGAAAATGACATTTTGAAAAAATGACAAAATGTCAATTTGAAAATGACATTTTGCCAAAATGACATGCCGAAATGTCAATTTGAAAATGACATTTTGACAAAATGACATGTCAAAATGTCAATTTCAAAATGACATTTTGGCAAAATGACATGTCAAAATGTCAATTTGAAAATGACATTTTGGCAAAATGACATGTCAAAATGACAAAATGTCAATTTGAAAATGACATTTTGCCAAAATGACATGTCAAAATGTCAATTTGTAAATGAAATTTTGGCAAAATGACATGTCAAAATGTCAAATGTCAATTTAAAAATGACATTTTGACAAAATGACATGTCAAAATGTCAATTTCAAAATGACATTTTGGCAAAATGACATGTCAAAATGTCAATTTGAAAATGACATTTGGCAAAATGACATGTCAAAATGTCAAATGTCAATTTAAAAATGACATTTTGGCAATATGACATGTCAAAATGTCAGTTTCAAAATGACATTTTGGCAAAATGACATGTCAAAATGTCAATTTGAAAATGACATTTTGGCAAAATGACATGTCAAAATGTCAAATGTCAATTTAAAATGACATTTTGGCAAAATGACATGTCAAAATGTCAATTTCAAAATGACATTTCGACAAAATGACAAAATGTCAATTTGAAAATGACATTTTGCCAAAATGACATGTCAAAATGTCAATTTGTAAATGAAATTTTGGCAAAATGACATGTCAAAATGTCAAATGTCAATTTAAAAATGACATTTTGGCAAAATGACATGTCAAAATGTCAATTTCAAAATGAAATGTCAAAATGTCAATTTCAAAATGACATTTTGGCAAAATGACATGTCAAAATGTCAATTTGAAAATGACATTTTGGCAAAATGACATGTCAAAATGTCAAATGTCAATTTAAAATGACATTTTGGCAAAATGACATGTCAAAATGTCAATTTCAAAATGACATTTCGACAAAATGACAAAATGACAATTTGAAAATGACATTTTGCCAAAATGACATGTCAAAATGTCAATTTGTAAATGAAATTTTGGCAAAATGACATGTCAAAATGTCAAATGCCAATTTAAAAATGACATTTTGGCAAAATGACATGTCAAAATGTCAGTTTCAAAATGACATTTTGGCAAAATGACATGTCAAAATGTCAATTTGAAAATGACATTTTGGCAAAATGACATGTCAAAATGTCAAATGTCAATTTAAAATGACATTTTGGCAAAATGACATGTCAAAATGTCAATTTCAAAATGACATTTCGACAAAATGACAAAATGTCAATTTGAAAATGACATTATTTTGCCAAAATGACATGTCAAAATGTCAATTTGTAAATGAAATTTTGGCAAAATGACATGTCAAAATGTCAAATGTCAATTTAAAAATGACATTTTGGCAAAATGACATGTCAAAATGTCAATTTCAAAATGACATTTCGACAAAATGACAATTTGAAAATGACATTTTGGCAAAATGACATGTCAAAATGTCAAATGTCAATTTAAAATGACATTTTGGCAAAATGACATGTCAAAATGTCAATTTCAAAATGACATTTCGACAAAATGATAAAATGTCAATTTGAAAATGACATTTTGCCAAAATGACATGTCAAAATGTCAATTTGTAAATGAAATTTTGGCAAAATGACATGTCAAAATGTCAAATGTCAATTTAAAAATGACATTTTGGCAAAATGACATGTCAAGTGACATTTTGACACAATGACATTTTGACAAAATGACACATGTTATAATGTCAATTCGAAAGTGACATTTTGACAAAATGACATGTCAAAGTGTCAATTTGAAAGTGACATTTTGGCAAAATGACACATCGAAATGTCAATTCGAAGGTGACATTTTGACAAAAAGACATGTGAAGTGTCAATTTGAAAGTGACATTTTGACAAAATGACACATCGAAATGTCAATTCGAAGGTGACATTTTGACAAAAAGACATGTGAAGTGTCAATTTGAAAGTGACATTTTGACAAAATGACATGTCAAAGTGTCAATTAGAAAGTGACATTTTCACAAAAAGACATGTCAAAGTGTCAATTTGAAAGTGACTTTTTGGCAAAATGACACATCAAAATGTCAATTCGAAAGTGACATTTTGACAAAAAGACATGTCAAAGTGTCAATTTGAAAGTGACATATTGACACATTGACATTTTGACAAAATGACATTTCATAATTTCATTTTGAAAATGACATTTTTGCAAAATGACATGTCAAAATTTCAAAATGACATTTTGACAAACATAGCATAGCATAGCATAGCATAGCATAGCATATCATAGCATAGCATAGCATAGCATAGCATAGCATAGCATAGCATAGCATAGCATAGCATAGCATAGCAAAGCATAGCATAGCATAGCATAGCATAACATAGCATAGCATAGCATAGCATGACATAGCATATCATATCATAGCATAGCATAGCAAAGCATAGCATAGCATAGCATAGCATAGCATAGCATAGCATAGCATAGCATAGCATAGCATAGCATAGCATAGCATAGCATAGCATAGCATAGCATAGCATAGCATAGCATAGCATAGCATAACATAGCATAGCATAGCATAGCATAGCATAGCATAGCATAGCATAGCATAGCATAGCATAGCATAGCATAGCATAGCATAGCATAGCATAGCATAGCATAGCATAGCATAGCATAGCATAGCATAGCATAGCATAGCATAGCATAGCATAGCATAGCATAGCATAGCATAGCATAGCATAGCATAGCATAGCATATCATAGCATAGCGTATAGCATAGCGTATAGCATAGCGTATAGCATAGCATATAGCATAGCATATAGCATAGCATATAGCATAGCATATAGCATAGCATATAGAATAGCATATAACATAGCATATAGCATAAAGCATATAGCATAGCATGTACTATAGCATAACATATAACATATAGCTTATAGCAAATAGATTATAGCATATAGCATAGCATGTAGCATATATCATATATCATATAGCATATAGCATATAGCATATAACATAAAGCATATAGCATAGCATGTACTATAGCATAACATATAACATATAGCATATAGCATAGCATATAGCATAGCATATAGCATAGCATATAGCATATCATATAGCATAGCATATAGCATAGCATATAGCATAGCATATAGCATAGCATATAGCATAGCATATAGCATAGCATATAGCATAGCATATAGCATAGCATATAGCATAGCATATAGCATAGCATATAGCATAGCATATAGCATAGCATATAGCATAGCATATAGCATAGCATATAGCATAGCATATAGCATAGCATATAGCATAGCATATATCATAGCATGTACTATAGCATAACATATAACATATAGCTTATAGCAAATCGCATATAGCATGTAGCATAGCATATAGCATAGCATATAGCATAGCATATAGCATAGCATATAGCATAGCATATAGAATAGCATACAGCATAGCATGTACTATAGCATAACATATAACATATAGCTTATAGCAAATCGCATATAGCATATAGCATAGCATATAGCATATATCATATAGCATATATCATATAACATAAAGCATATAGCATAGCATGTACTATAGCATAACATATAACATATAGCATATAGCATAGCATATAGTATAGCATATAGCATACAGCATAGCATATAGCATATAGCATATAGCATAAAGCATATAGCATAAAGCATATAGCATATAGCATGAAGCATATAGCATAGCATGTACTATAGCATAACATATAACATATAGCTTATAGCATATAACATATAGCATAGCATATAGAATAGCATATAGCATAGCATGTACTATAGCATAACATATAACATATATCATAGCATATAGAAAAGCATATAACATTTAGTGCACTGCATCGTTATGAAGTGCATTACTAACACCTTTATGAAGTGCACTACACCTTTATGAAGTGCACTGCGCCGTTATAAAGTGGACTGTGCCGTTATGTAGGGCACTCGTTATTAAGTGCACTGCGCCGTTATGTAGGGCACTCGTTATTAAGTGCACTGCGCCGTTATGCAGTGCACTCGTTTTTAAGTGCACTGCGCCGTTATGTAGGGCACTCGTTATTAATTCAAATTATCCGAAGAACACCTTTCATTTAAATTGGATTGCCAACACAAAAGCCCTTCCCAAAATTAGCCATAATTTTGTCAAATAACTTCCGATTTTTTTCAAAAATGACCATCGATTTTCATTTTCGCGCGTTCTAACCGACACCACGAGATAGAGCTTAAAAAATATGTTTTAAGGAAATGATCACCAAAAACGCTCAGAATCACCGGGCGACACCGTTAACACCTCCCCACCCCTCTACAGTGCATTTCAAGTGTAATTATTTATTGACTTCGAAAATATTATTACAAGAGAATTTTACAACCAATATTCACAAGGTGGCCGAGCTGCGTGTGCATGTTAGTTGTAGGAGGCGCCAGCCTGGCGGGCTGTCATACAACGTACTGTGCTTCGTTCATTGTGTGGGTGGGTTGGTTGGTTGTGAGTTCCATTGTAGGTCAATGGCCGGACACTTGTTACCTTTGTTGTGTTATAGACAACGAAAATATATTAATATAGCTCCGCACAAATTCTATCACTTTAAACTTTCTTTAAACTTTTAACACTTTCGCTTTGTTGTAATAATTCGTTCGGTGGTCTGGTTTAACTTATTACTTAGAGTTCAGTTTGGTTTTTATTCACGAATAGTATCTGCATTATTATAAAGAAGCCGTCCATTCTCCAGGATTCCTTACAAGAATTACCGGCCGGCCATTTGCAATTTAATAATATTAAAGAGTTGGGACAGACAATTATTGTTACAAAGGTAATTCATTATGAGTGTGTATATTATTATTTTGGGATTGAGATTAACTAACTGAACTAGATAAAGTCAATGTATATTATTATATTATTTTATTATTATACAATTCCCAGGGTCGGTGTTCTAGAATGACTGAATTAATGTGGTCCTCCCCTCTGGAATCCGTGGCCTTCCGTTCCCACCACCTCCAGCTCGCGTTCACCACCTCGGGTCTATTTGTGTTCAACATCGAACGCGGCGAGTGGATCCAGACCCTCCAACTTATTGGGTGTAGAATAAGTATTGGGATTAGTGGGTGGCTGTAGCTGATAAGATGATTTTTCCCATAACAATAATCAATATTGTTATCTTTATCACACAGATTCCATGGCTGAACTTGGTGCTATAAACCGTGGAACCCCCCCGTCTCTGCAGCTCGACCTGTCTGGGTCTGTAGACAGTCCATTGGATGGGGAAGCCAACGCCGATGGTAGTGGTGCTGTCAGTGAGGCCGACCCTGAGGATGTTGTTTACAAGGGAGACTTTGAGAGACTGTATCAGGATTACGCCAAGGAATACTACAAAGAGGAATCACCAACAGGCCTACCTTCAGGTTTATATGTTAAATATTTATTTATGTTTGCTGACTCAATGAATCCTAAACTGTTTAACATTTCACAGTAATTGCGCGGCACTGTAGGCCTTTACTACCGGTTTTGATAAAGCTATAAATATATTACACGGAAAAAGTAATCGATCCGAGTTTGTAGTGCTGCTTCCCAGCTGTTTGTTTATTAGTTGATTATCATTCTAAAATGTAAATTAATTGTATATTAACTCGGCCTACTTACTGGAAGACCGCGCTATGCCACAGCCACAAACACTCGGCATACACACACACACGTAATACAAACAGCAATAAGTCATAAACATAGTTATTTGTTTATATCCAGTATTCATTTAATTGTCTTTCTTTATAATTTCGTGTAAGTGGTTGGCTTCCTAAGAAGTTGTGTGAATTTCTAGATGACTATTTTATTTGTTTCTATTTCATTTCGCAGATTCAAAAACAACAGAAGTTAGTCAGTCAAGTCAAGATACGATGGAGTTGGACAATATTGAGAAACAACACGAACAGTTAAATTCTGGGTCAGTTGAATTTCTTTTTTTTTGATCAGATCGTCACTGATCGCAACATCTTGGTCTTAATAACCTTTTAGGTTCGGTAGTTTTCGTAAAATCAAATATAATCTAACTAACTTTTATTTTCAGTGATTTGGTTACCACGGTAACTCTCCAGCGGGGTTCCCAGGGTCTGGGATTCTCTATTGTGGGCGGTTACGGCAGTCCCCATGGTAACCTCCCTATCTACGTAAAGACAGTCTACGCGAAGGGGGCGGCAGTGGACGACGGTAGATTGAGACGGGGGAACCAGATACTCGCGGTTAACGGGAAGAGTCTACACGGGATGGGCCATGATAAAGTGGTCCGATTGTTGAAGAGACTAAGAGGAACTGTTAGGTTGTTGGTCCGGAGCTAATTATGGTTACCTAAGAATTGTCTGGCCGCCGTCAGCTGGTTACCATAAACAGCAAGACTTGAAGAAAGAGGCGGAATTGTGTTGTGATACAGTATTTATTTATCTAGTTTGTATATTTATTATTTTGTTAGCTTTATTACCTTTTGTAATTATTTCATACCGATTATTAAAAAATATATGTAGTTAATGGACGGACATCTGGCTGATTTTAGTTCAATTTAGGTCGATTCCGTGGATACGAAAACCTTACAGTTTTTATTCTTAAATTGTTACATTTTCACTTGAATTTACCCCAATATCGGGAGAAAAAGTTGCACTTTTTTCTATAGGGAAAAAAAGTATCATTGCATTGATTTTAGTTTTTCACAGCGAAAAATGTAAAATAAAATCATTTGTGGAATTTGTTATATTTTGTTGCAAGTATTAAAAGGGCACTGAAGTAGAAAAGGTTTGCAAGTAATTTGAGCAAAATCCATTTAAACACTCAAAAGTTATTGCAAATTTAGTGTCTGCAAGGCGAATTCCATAACGCGCTGGTCCTCACGGCGAAAGCAATGTCCTACAAATCGGAGGCGATTTTGTTCTAGTGTCAGGCTTGGGGGAACCAATGAGACACCTCCAATGTTATATAATGTCTGGTTGGAGATGTGTGCATTGTACTTCACACAATGAACCTGGTGTAGCATTCTTGTGAATGAGCCATCCAGAGATTTGGTATCCTTAGCAGTTAAGAGCCCAGCATGACTCCCATAGAGGAGTACTGGAACTACTGCTGCTCTAAATAATCGGACCTTAAGTTTCCGATTAATTCTCTGCGACTTCCAAATCCTGGAAAGCCTATTCAAGGCAGCCCATGCCTTTCCCTCACGTATTCGAAGGTCCTCACCTGACTTCCGGATCCATGATCCCAGGTAACAGAAGTTGTCCACATGCTCAAGCATACCATCCTTTGAGCGTATGCTCATCCGATCAGGGATTTGCTGAGAACTTTCAAAGTTAACTGTCAAAATTTTGGTCTTTCTGGAGTTAATAAAAAGACCAACACTAGAAGCAGCATGTTCTAATGAGCTGAGGAGCCGTATATGTAGGAGCCGTATGAGGAGCTGATATAATAGCTATAGATCTAAGAGCTCCTAAGAGATCTAATTAGCACCCCTGTCAAGTCTCTTATCAATGATGGTCCACGATACAAACACTCATTTAGGCATTTGCAATCTTTGTTTTTCTTTGCGCTAGCATTATATACTATACGTACCTTTGTTGTTGTTTTAGAGGGTTTAATTACAGGATGATGAGGAATATAATGTTTGATTGGTTTATGTTTGTCATTCTCTTCCTCGTCACTTACTGTTTCGATTATACCATTATCCAGTTGATTGTTTATTATTGCTGAATACTTATCATGTAAATCATTGTTCTCGATTAATCTTTGATGTAAAGATTTAAATCTACTGAAGGCAAAGTCACGATTTTCATTTGGATATTCATTATTGGGTTTCCATGGCCAACTAACGAAATATCTGTTATTTTAATATTTAACATTTTCTTTAAAATTTATAATCGCTTGATCATCATCATCATTCATAGTTGGGTCTTCCATTCCAATTATTTCCGTCTTCCAGTAATTTTCGCTGTTGTTTATTATATTGGGTTCATATTGTTGATCCATATTGTCAAAAATCAACATAGATGTCTCATTAAATGACTTATCTTCATTGTCAGTGTATCTCCCACTGATAACCCAACCAAATGTGGACTTTATCAAGCTTGGGCCTTCAGGCAGATTTATTTTCTCACCTGAAATGAAATCTCCATAATAGTCTAATCCAATGAGGAAGTTGATGTTTGTAATTTCATTTTCACCTGGAATTGTGTCCGCTAAAGGTAAATCTTTCCTTATTTCTTCAGATTTACCAGGATCAATTGACGATCTTTAAATTGGCCCAGTTCTAATATTGACTTCATGGACTGTTATTTGTTTGGAATTTCCTTTCATATCATATAGATTGATATCTGCTAATTTAAATGGTATCCTGATTGGTTCCTTTCTACCAAATGTGTTGGCAACAATTTCGCCTGGATCTCTTTCTACTAAATTCAATTCCTTTGAAAATGAATGAGTAACATAAGTCCACTTGCTTCCTGTGTCAAAGAAAACTCGTGTTGTAATTGGTTTCATTTTTGTATGTCCAGGTTTCTGAACATCTATTAAGGCAGTTTGCATTATGACTGACTCGTTAATTGACATTACTGGCAAACAATTGCTGGGATATCCATTGTCATCCTGCGATTCATTTAACTCCAATCTTTCATTTGTCGCAACATTTTCAACTAATAAATTTGGACTACCCGCACTTTGATTTGAATGTTTTTTATAACATAAGCTTCTATGATGGTTTTTTGTTCTTCCACAGTGAGTACAAGTATAATTATATGTGCAATATCTAGTAGAATGACTCTCCTTTAAACAAATGTTACATTTGTTGCTCAACTGCAATTGTTTTTTTCGGGATGCGACATCCGGATATTTGAGGCATTCATCATTCCAATGATTTCCTGAGCAATACTCACATGATCTATTTTCACCAAAGAATCGTTTACCAGCAACTGTTAATGCATGGCTAGTGGGTTTGTATTGCTTATAGTTATTTGGTCCTGACCAACCTTTATTGGTATTTTTATTATACGATGTTTCATGGTTAGTCTTATTATGAATATCTCCGGAAGTCCTTTCAGTTAATGAATCGCGTCTTTCAGCTGCTTCTCGAGAAGCGATGTATCGCTTGAGGTTATTGCGTAAGGTACTTACTCCCATTTTTCACTTGGGTCTTTAAAGTATTCTAATTGTACTTTTACTTCCATCGAATAAATCATTGATACAAAAATTGGTTGAGAGATGTTTTCACCTAACCCTTCTAGGCTTCTAAGATTCTTTTCTATTGAATCATATGTGAGACGCAATCTACTTGTTTCATTCCTAGAAACAGCCAAATTTATTAATTCAGTATATATGGCATCAATTAAGGTTTGCATTTCCCCAAATCTGTCTTTTAACAGTTCTACAGCTACATTATAATTTTCATTGGTCAATTGCAATCCTGAAATTGCCCTTTTGGCTTCACCTTCTTACTTTGTACGCAAGTAATTCAATTTCTAAACTGGTATCAACTCATTTTTACTATCAATAGCTGCTTCAAATGAATCCCAAAATTCACCCCATTTTAATACATTTCCTGAAAAACGTTCTATAGCTCTCATCTAATTATTGTTTTATTATAAAATCTTTGTGCCAACATTAATACTGTGGAGGCTGTATGTTGATAAGGCTGAATGTTTACTCAGCCTTATAATGATTCTCCATAAGGCTAACATTATAGTTTGAAATATAAAAATCTGTTATAATAATAATATAATTGTTGTATTTAATTAATATCGTGGTTTACATTGAACTACTACTACTACTAGGATCGGCATGCTGCATTGCAGCTGCATTTTTAAGAATGCGGTGCCGGCTTGTCAACAAAATTGCACCGCCACAACTCCCTATCACCCATGACATTTGCTAGATCATCCGCATCTTTAAGGCCAGTGTCCTTTAAGATGCGTCTCAAGAAAGTCATGGGCTGTCCACCATGCTTATTCACTCCATGAGGCTGCCAAAGTACAAGATTATGCACTGGCTGGTCCTCACGGCGAAAGCAATGCCCTGCAAAGCGGAGGCGATTTTGTTCTAGTGTCAAGCTTGGGGGAACCAATGAGACACCTCCAATATTATATAGTGTCTGGTTGGAGATGTGTGCATTGTACTTGACACAATGAACCCGGCGTAGCATTCTTGTGAATGTGCCATCCAGAGATTTGGTGTCCTCAGCAGTTAGAGCCCAGCATGGACTCCCGTAGAGGAGTACTGGAACTACTGCTGCTCTAAATAATCGGACCTTAAGTTTCCGATTAATTCTCGGTGACTTCCAAATCCTGGAAAGCCTATTCAAGGCTGCCCATGCCTTTCCCTTACGTATTCGAAGGTCCTCACCTGACTCCCGGATCCATGATCCCAGGTAACAGAAGTCGTCCACATGCTCAAGCATACCATACCGAGACTTGCTGAGGACTTTCAAAGTTAACTGTCAGAATTTTGGTCTTTCTGGAGTTAATAAAAAGACCAACACTAGAAGCAGCATGTTCTAATGAGCTGAGGAGCCGTTGGGCTCCCTCTAATGATTCTGAGAGTACTCCTAAGTCATCAGCAAAGTCAAGATCAGTTAGGTACTTGGCAGGATTTCCTCGACTTCTGGAGCCAGTAGGTGGAGTTATCATCACCCCATCATCATTATAATGATCTAAGGACATGCGTAGAACATAGTCAACCACAATAATGAACAAGAATGGTGCAAGTGTGTCTCCTTGGAGGACGCCCCATAACACTTCAAATGGTTCTGTGTCACCGTCAACAGTAGACACAAATGTTGTCGAACCATCGTATACTGATCTGATTGCTGCAATAATTTCATCAGGAATCCCATATAATGAAAGTATGCTGAACATACGTGAGCGAGAGACTGAATCAAAGGCCTTGAAGAAGTCAACAAAGATAACAGCCAGATGCCTGTCTTTCTTTTTTGATAACTCTTCAATTATCCTTCTAAGTGCCAAAATGGGCTCCATGGTCCCACGACCTTTACGGAACCCATTCTGATTTCCACGGAGCAGCCTCTCAATGGGATCCCTGATGCGATTTAATAGAATCCTATTGTATAGCTTTGCAGCAATCGAGATCAATGAGATTCCCCGAAAAGAACCATAGAGTGTTAGGTTGCCCTTCTTGGGAACTGGCAACAACTTATTTGTTTTCATTTCTTGTGGGACTCTTGTTGTTCGGTACATGTCTACTATGATGGGATAGATGAGCGAGCAGTGTACATTGAACAGTGTAAATTGTTAATCGCGGTTTACATTGAAACATCTTAACTTGTTTTATTTATTACAAAAATAAGAACAAATTTGTCTTATCACTTCTTGTGCGCGATTGTATTGAATTCATGACAATTGATGTTATTATTATTAATCAATTGACACCTCGACTCCTCTCTGAGACTCCGACTACTCTATCCGATATAATAAAATAATCATTTCGCTAACTGCTCTCTATCTTCTATAATCACAAACAGCTTTTATAATTCATTAGATGATTACAATATAATAATTATAGTTTGAATTTGTCTAGAAAAAATTATAGTTTGAAGTTGTCTAGAAAATTTCTCGTTCACCATCGGGACTACCCTCACACTAATTTATTATCAGACAGAATAAAAAGCTTTTACTTGACTCGTACTGTCTCCTACGACTTTGTTTCACGTCTCTAGTTAACTTATCGATTATTTAAATTGCAAGTACTATAGATTGGAAAGTAGGTACTGTTTGTATTTCCTAGAAAAACATTGTTTAGAAGATTGCGTAATAGTAAGAGGGATATTGTTCCAAATAGTAGGACCAAGGTACTTGATAGATCGCTGTGCAATATCGAGTCTAGTAAGGGGGATATGGAAATTACCTTGAGCAGATGATCTGGTAGAATGCTTATGAATGGCTGAAGTCTTATTAAATAATAAACCTAAGTCAGACTGAGTATTGATACTGGAACTACTAATGTCATGCATGAGTATTGCGGCCTGGTGTTTAAATAAACAATCTAATGGTAAGATATGTAATGACTTAAGTAGAGGAGGACTGAAAGTGGCTAAATGTTATACAACGGAGTAGTTTGTTGATTTTAATTCTGAGAGGCATTAGTGTAGTAACATTAATTAGTACTTCCCCACAGTAGAAGTCCGTAGTCTAGGTAGGGGTGGATTAGACTAAAATAGAGTTGTCGAAGAATATGTAGAGATTTGGTAAATTTACCAAATTTGTTAGGGTAGGGGTGGGGTTCGTGGCACACAGCTGATGAGGATGACCACGAATCCCAGGGTTCCTTGTTTAAATCTCCGAAACCCTTTTATTTTTATAAAATTTATTACTTAGACTTACCTTTTCGGCGGACAAAATGTCCTATATTTTTCGTAATTTATGGGATAGCCTATTTCGTGCAATACTTACCAGAACCTGTAGTTGCTGTATGGTTTGGTGTAATTTTTCTTGTGGTAGTTGGGTTGGGTTATGTAGCACTAAAATCGATTTGGTATTTTGTTTTTTGATTGGCCTTAGTGCCTGAGTACTAACAGTGGCCAAAGTGGCCCTAAATGCTAGGTACTAGTATCTGAGGGAATAAGACCCCATGTCCTAATTTATTGTTTTCATATTAAGATAATTTGTTGTCCACCCAAATTCCAAGAAATTTAGTACTGTTTGAATAAATTTATTTTATGATTATTGATTTGAGGTGCTGGAATTTAGGTGGCATCTTTAGTTATTGGAAAATAAGGTATATTCTGTTTTGGTCAAGTTAATAAGCGACAGACGGTTAGCCATTAACCATTCTGCAACTTTATTTAGTTGGTTATTGGTGTGAGATATAAGTTCATCAGAATCGTGATTAGAATAGCATAGAGTAGTATCATCTGCGAATAGTGAGGACATTAGGGCGATCTTTTATTGGTTACAAAGTACAAAATACCCCAGGGATACTTTCTTTAGAGCTAACTTTCTTGGCCTCTCAGCCTGTTATGAGGGCACATTTAGTTCATTGGCGTATTTTGTTGTAAAGAGTAAAGGTAGGCTTTATCACTAATAATAGCAATAGCCCTATTATCCACCAGAAAGAGGGACGTGTTTGCATACACAACGAGATGGGCTATTAAGTAAAACCTTTGGACACCAGACTTCCATTTATTTGATGGTGTGTTCATGGTAAATTCGCACAATTATCTGCTAATTCAAAAGTTATTATTAACGGTGGAATTAATTATCGTTATAATATTAATTGTATTTAATATAATATTGTACTTTTACAATGGGTGGAGGTTTTCTACGATTTGATATGATCCTGTTTTTATCTATATGTTCATTAATTATCTCTTGCCATTCGCTCATACGAGATGATACAGGGGACTTTGATGATAAAGCTAAAACAGCGTCGTTGAATGCCTCTCACCACGACTATTGTATCCTTGGAGCTGGACCTGCAGGTCTGCAAATGGCCTACTTTCTAAAATCGTCCAACAGAGATTACGTTGTTATTGAAAGAAATAACATGAGCGGCTCTTATTACACCAAATTCCCCAGACATCGAACCCTAATAAGCATTAACAAGCTGTACACCGGACAAGCTAACAAACGATTTAACGAGCGCCACGACTGGAATAGTTTACTGAGTGACAACGACGACCTAGTATTCGGGAAATACACAGAACAAATGTTTCCCCAAGCTGATCACCTTATCACCTACCTCAATGAGTACGCCAATACCTTGAAACTGAACATTGATTACAACACCGAGGTAACCTATGTATCTAGATTCAAGGACGATAATGCAGCCAATGTTGAAACATTTATTGCTTTCACAAAAACCCAAAGAGTGTATACTTGCAATAAATTCATTGTAGCCACTGGATGGGCTTTGCCACACGATGGGGGTTTTAAGGAAAAATTTATCTTGGGGTATGAAGACATGGACATGGATGTTGCACAGTTCCGGAACAAACGGGTCCTTATTATTGGCAAGGGGAATAGCGCGTTCGAGACAGCCAATCATATCAGAGATGTTGCAGCTGCTATAACAATGGTTTCTAAGAGACGCCCCGTATTAGCTTGGCAATCCCACTACGTAGGTGATATTCGAGCGATAAATGCTGAGTTCTTTGATCTCTACCAGTTAAAATCTTTAAATATTGTAGCGCAAAGAGATTTTAAAGACATAAAATTTGTTGTAAACAATAAAACCAATAAAATCTCGTTGGAAAAAGACCTTGTTGAAGCTGATGTCGTTCCTGTCAATGAATTCGATAAAGTTATCCGTTGCATCGGATTCAAATGGGATAACAGGATCTTCGGGTCTCGAGTTGCCCCTGGCAACGCGTTTCCAACCTCGGAGAAGTTTCCGAAAATCGGACAGGACTTCCAAAGTCGGACGCCCGGGTTGTACTTCATTGGGACTATCGCTCACTCTCTGGACTATAAACTCTCCGCGGGGGGCTTTCTTCACGGTTACCGCTACACAGCCCGGTCTGTCCACAATATTCTAGAACAACGTTACCATGGAGTACAATGGCCGTCAAAGACTGTTCCTATGTATTCTATGGAAACCTACATGATGAAGCGAGTTTCAGAAATGCCGGGACCATACCAGATGTTTAGGTAAAACATTAACTACTTACATAATTGGTGAAAAGTAGAACTTCCCAGCGATATGATCCGAGAGTATTTATGTACCGAACGTGCGCAGCGAGGGAGGTTACAATAAATACACTTCTAGGGCCAAAAGCACTGAATAGTACACTTTCCACACAATAATTTTCATAATTTTGTTACATTATAGACTGTATCTCAACGTAGCGGCGTTCTGAATACTTAATTTTTATCTTTAATATTTTAATGTTTAGGACTATTATTGAAATTCATATCCTATTTATGCAATTATTAATTAATTTCATTTACTGTAACAACTGTACGGGAAATAATGTTACACATAGCATAAGCATACAATGGCTATCATCAATGGATAATTTTTTGCAAGACATGTTCTAGAAGTTTATTGTTTCTAAGTGATTAATTTATTAGTTAGCTGTGTTACGAAATTACCACCAGAACGTTGATAATTTGACATGTAATAAATTATGTTATTTGTTTGGAACCAACTCAACTATTTTATACAGTATCCCAAACATATCCTTACAAATCTGATTTAATATATTTTGTCCTTATTAGTTTTCTTGGAGAGGTATTTGTTGTAAACAAAGATTCAGGAACGATGACACACTTTGCCGAATATCCATTAAGACTCTTACATCGATTCCAAGAAATTACAGGTTGGTGTTGGTAGAGCTTCATTTATCATTCAACAAGATTTAATACCAGTGACACAGGCGAATACTGGAATTTTAACAATTTCGGTTCAGTTTAACTTAGCCCCTTATTTCAGTTACAGTTTATCTACCGGTTAATATAAATTAAGTAGTGGAATCCCGTTTACTTTTATACATAGATATATAAGCGTTATGTTTATTAGTAAAAATTAAAACACTATAGGGAAGAGCTGCATGCTGATTGGTTACTTTCCTCTGTTACCCGGCAACATATAAGTTAAATTTCATACTGATCATTTTTCCATGTTTCCAGAATGTTTGTGGTGTTTTCCCTTTGTTCTATATATTTTTTACTAAGATGCGCTGTGCGAGGTGTACATTTAGGATTACCTATTTAGGATAGTTAATAGGTTAAATTTCCTGCTTATAAATATTTTTACTGTGTTCCATCTAGTGTTTTCTTAATTCTCTTTTTCTCACCAATCCTCTATCACGCTGGCTTGGTGCATAACAAAAATTGGGATAAATAATTTGATTGGAATGAAAGAACTGCCGATATAAAATTAATTTTCGTTAATTAATTGTATATTTTCATATTTTCATAATTTTAGTTTCAGTTTATTTCAATCATTTCAAATCGGTACTTAAATAATTCAGTTTTATTGTTATTCAGGATATCACATGGGACCTTCTACAACAATGATAGTCCTTAATCTCGAGTATGGGAAGACATTTGGGGGTCCAGGAGCTGATGTTCTGAATACCAAACAGGTGCATGACCCTGCCCTCGCTCACACGGAAGATTTGCTGCACCCTGTCTGGTACTATTATTATACTCAACCTACAGCCCGCGATATGAGGTGCGTCGCATTGTAAGCCCTCTGTACTTCACTTTTTGAAATATTTAATATAATATTTTTTTTTTACAATTTTACTTTCTAAAAAATTAGATATAAATATTCAATACATTATAGTAACGAAATTTCGCATGTCTGAGTTTAGTCATTGATAAACTTTGAACGTTTAAGCTCAAGTCATTGCTATCTGGGTAATAGCAGTTCACGCAGGTTCGAATTTTTTTCTTTCCACTTGAGACTTGTTCCAAATCCGGAAATATACGCTTAGAAAGTAATGGCGAAGGCATCAAATTCCTTTTCTATTTAGGCAAAAAGGAACCAGACTTCAGACTATTGGTTATTACTCCAGCCTGTTATTATACCACAAAAGATTTGTGCGGAACAATAATTTCCTGATGTGAAGGATATATAATATATTATTGAAGCCGAATACTTAGGCGTATTAGATTCGTAGACGACTTAGGACAACTTCACCGTCGACAAAATCTATAAGCCCATTTGTTTCACGTTGACACAACTTTACGAACAGAAATTAGATTCCAGAGGCCACCGTTATTATTATCAAAGCAATCAATCGATTGATGATAATTTTATCACACAATTTGTTAACTGTGACAGTGACTTATTGGGTCTTGCCTGCTAGTGATATGATGGTTGCACTTGTGAACATTGAATAATATTGGATACTAGCAGGCAATACCCGAGGCATGTTACCCGGTATTTCCCGCTACCGGCATAGGCCTACTGGCGTACTGGTACCGGTATAGGCCTACTGACGTACCGGTACCCAGTACCGGTACCGAACGTGAATTAAACTTTTCGAAAAGTGGCCTATAACGACCGCTGGTTAATGTATACACACATGCCAAGTTCCAGCGCAATCCCTCTGCCCGTTTTGGAGGAGTTCGAACACAGAGAGAGAGAGAGATAGGATAGGTCAATGATAGGATTGTCAAGGATAGGTCTTTCTGCTTAACAATAATTGATGAAAATGCTACACCTACAACTGAGAACTATAGTTATTTATTACATGGAAAAAGTATAACTTTTTTCACTATTCTCGAGGCATTTTATTTACCGAGCGTCAGCGTGGTTAATAAAGGGTCGAGAGAGACTTCTAAGGGCAGCCCTAAACATCAGATGAAGAAAACACATGACAAACTCGGAGATTTATGGTACAATACCGCCCTGTATCAACCACCCTTCGTGAACGCAGATTGAGATTCAGTGGGCACTACTGGAGAAGTAAACATGAGGTCATACCAGACCTACTTTTCTTGCAACCAACACAAGAAAAGCATACCCGAGGACGCCCGGCTTTAACATATATAGACCAACTTGAAAGGGATACATGCTGGACCTGGGAGAGACGAAATTGCGACAACTATGGAGAATCGAGTGTTTTTTTATATACTTTTATCGCCTTTACTCACCTACCAATCTCCCTCGTCCATTCACGTCTTGAAGTAAAGACGTGCAAAGATAGAACTTTGCAAGAGAAAAGTGAAATTTAATGTAAGCAGATAACTAATACCCAACTAATAATTTCAATAATATATTTTCAGATTGCGAGAAAAAGAAGAAATTGAGACGGGGTTACATGTGCATGTTCCAACGCCGGATGATGTTTACATATTCACAGGAAACATTTTAACAGAATGGCACCATACATTAGTAAGTGTTGCAGTAACATGGCACCATACATTAGTATGTGTTACAGTAACATGGCACCATACATTAGTAAGTGTTATAGTAAAATGGCACCATACATTAGTAAGCGTTACAATAACATGGCACCAGTAAGTGTTACAGTAACAAGGCACCATACATTAGTAAGTGTTATAGTAAAATGGCACCATACATTAGTAAGCGTTACAATAACATGGCACCAGTAAGTGTTACAGTAACAAGGCACCATCCATTAGTAAGTGTTACAGTAACATGGCACCATCCATTAGTAAGTCTTACAGTAACATGGCACCAGTAAGTTTTACAGCAACATGGCACCATACTTTAGTAAGTGTTACAGTAACATGGCACCATACATTAGTAAGTCTTACAGTAACATATGGCACCAGTAAGTGTGACAGTAACATGGCACCATACATTAGTAAATCTTACAGTAAGATGGCACCATAAATTAGTAAGTCTTACAGTAACATGGCACCAATAGGTGTTACAGTAACATGGCACCAATAGGTGTTATAGTAACATGGCACCAAACATTAGTAAGTGTTGGAGTAACATGTCACCATCCATTAGTAAGTGTTACAGTAACATGGCACCATACATTAGTAAGTGTTGCAGTAACATGGCACCATACATTAGTAAGTGTTACAGTAAAATGGCACTATCCATTAGTAAGTCTTACAGTAACATGGTACCAGTAAGTGTTACAGCAACATGGCACCATACATTAGTAAGTGTTACAGTAACATGGCACCATACATTAGTAAGTCTTACAGTAACATGGAAGCAGTAAGTGTTACAGTAACATGGCACCATACATTAGTATGTCTTACAGTAACATGGCACCATAAATTAGTAAGTCTTACAGTAACATGGCACCAGTAAGTGTTACAGTAACATGGTAACATACATTAGTAAGTGTTACAGTAACATGGCACCATACATTAGTAAGTGTTACAGTAACATGGCACCATACATTAGTAAGTGTTGTAGTAACATGGCACCATACATTAGTAAGTGTTACAGTAACATGGCACCATCCATTATTAAGTCTTTCAGTAATATGGCACCAGTAAGTGTTACAGTAACATGGCACTATACATTAGTAAGTGTTACAGTAACATGGCACCATCCATTAGTAAGTCTTGCAGTAACATGGCACCAGTAAGTGTTACAGTAACATGGCACCATACATTAGTAAGTATTACAGTAACATGGCACCAGTAAGTGTTACATTAACATGGCACCATACATTAGTAAGTCTTACAGTAACATGGCACCAGTAAGTGTTACAGTAACATGGCACCATCCATTAGTAAGTCGTACAGTAACATGGCACCATACATTAGTATGTCTTACAGTAACATGGCACCATTAAGTGTTAGAGTAACATGGCACCATCCATTAGTAAGTCTTACAGTAACATGGCACCAGAAAGTATTACAGTAACATGGCATCATACATTAGTAAGTGTTACAGTAATATGGCACTATACATTAGTAAGCGTTACATTAACATGGCACCATAAGTGTTACAGTAACAAGGCACCATCCATTAGTAAGTATTACAGTAACATGGCACCATACATTAGTAAGTGTTACAGTAACATGGCACCATCCATTAGTAAGTCTTACAGTAACATGGCACCATACATTAGTAAGTGTTACAGTAACAAGGCACCATACATTAGTAAGTCTTACAGTAACATGGCACCAGTAAGTGTTACAGTAACATGGCACCATCCAATAGTAAGTCTTACAGTAACATGGCACCAGTAAGTGTTACAGTAACTTGGCACCATACTTTAGTAAGTCTTACAGTAACATGGCACCAGTAAGTGTTACAGGAACATGGCACCATATATTAGTAAGTCTTACAGTAACATGGCACCAGTAAGTGTTCCAGTAACATGTCACCATCCATTAGAAAGTGTTAAAGTAGCATAGCATGGCACCATCCATTAGTAAACCTTACAGTAACATGGCACCTGTAAGTGTTACAGTAACATGGCACCATACATTAGTAAGCGTTACAGTAACATGGCACCATACATTAGTAAGTGTTGGAGTAACATGGCACCATCCATTAGTAAGTGTTACAGTAACATGGCACCATACATTAGTAAGTGTTGCAGTAACATGGCACCATACATTAGTAAGTGTTACAGTAACATGGCACCATCCATTAGAAAGTGTTACAGTAGCATAGCATGGCACCATCCATTAGTAAACCTTACAGTAACATCGCACCAGTAAGTGTTACAGTAACATGGCACTATACATTAGTAAGTGTTACAGTAACATGGCACCATCCATTAGTAAGTCTTGTTGCCGTTATTCCCGACACCATGGGGGGAAACGCCGATGCTGGAGGCGGAACTTTTAAACCACGGAATTCCGGCCAGTCACCGGATATTGGGAGTGGATAAGGAATACTTTCTTAAATGCAAGATTGCGGTTGAGAATAGGTTGCATTGGTTGGATATAATCTTTAATGTAACTTCCCTACGGTTGAATCTTGATTCCTGAACATTGAACACCAAATAATGCAGCATTTACTAAGTTGAACCCTGATTGAGAATAAGTTGGGCTTCCCCACATCAATATACACCAAATATTCACAATAATATCCGAACATATAAATTCCTACAGTACATTAATTAATTACCCACTGTTCGCTTTAGATTTTAACCTAACTAATGTTCCCCATTTTCCCTCGGTCCTAGTCTCGGTACCGTAGTGTTGGTGTCGGTCGACCCTGTTGTGTGTCCGTTCCACCCTTCCCGAACCCCGAAGGGATCGGTCATTAGGAAAGCGGTACGGCTTGGCTAAGGGTCGGTCAAGTCGGTAGACCCGGTTGCGTGTCCGTCCCACCCTTCCCGAACCCCGAAAGGATCGGTCATCAGGAAAGCGGTACTGCTTGGCTAGGGGTCTGTCGAGTCGGTGGACCCGTTTGCGTGTCTGTCCCACCCTTCCCGAACCCCGAAGGGATCGGTCATCAGGAAAGCGGTACGGCTTGGCTAGGGGTCCGTCGGTTCATCACAGGGACCCAACCACCTAAGCTTTCCGAATCCTTTTCAGGCTCGTAGTCGCTTCGGTAGCCGAGAAGCTGCTCCGAACAGTCGGGAGGCCAGTGGAGTCCGGTCCTTTGTCTTTCAACCCCGTTGCGTGTCCGTCCCACCCTTCCCGAACCCCGAAGGGATCGGTCATCAGGAAAGCGGTACGGCTTGGCAAGGGGTCTGTCAGCCCGTCGTGAGTCCCAACTGTTGGTAGTTTTCCGAGTCCTTATTCAGGCTCGTACTAACGCCGGTCGTGGAACCCACTCCAGGAGGGCAGACCTCGTCGAACCCTTCCTCCATTTAGTCGGTCGACCCATCGCAAGTCCCTGGCATAGTCAGCAAGCTTTCCGAGTCCTTATTCAGGCTCGTAATAACTGCCAGTGACCAGGGACCGCTAAGGATCTGTCTGTCGGTTCCCGTCGCAAATCCCTGACACAAGCAGCAGACTTTCCGAGTCCTTATTCAGGCTCGTAATAACTGCTGTTGGCCAGGGACCGCTAAGGGCAGTCCTTGTCCCTAGGCCTAGCGAGTTACCAAATCCACCTCTACAGGCAGCAGGAAGTTGGCTAAGCCTAATAGTATTCATGCAAACCTGAGTACTGCTTAACTTTGCCTCCCACCCCTGGCCCTTAAATATCTGACATGAGTCCCGTACCCCGTAAGTCGCCCCAATATTCGCCCGTAAATCGCCCCCAGTCCATTGAATGTGCCCAAATTCCATGTTCCCGCATCCAGTATTGATATTGGAATATTCATTTCAAATAAATCCAAAAAATATTCAACTCGCGTTAAGAAAAGTTGAAATACCGCGAACAAGTCTTGCAGTAACATGGCACCAGTAAGTGTTACAGTAACATGTCACCATACATTAATTAGTAAGTCTTACAGTAACATGGTACCAGTAAGTGTTACAGTAACATGGCACCATACATTAGTAAGTCTTACAGTAACATGGCACCAGTAAGTGTTACAGTAACATGGCACCATCCATTAGTAAGTCGTACAGTAACATGGCACCATACATTAGTAAGTGTTGGAGTAACATGGCACCATCCATGAGTAAGTGTTACAGTAACATGGCACCATACATTAGTACGTGTTACAGTAACATGACACCATACATTAGTAAGTGTTACAGTAACATGGCACCATCCATTAGTAAGTCTTACAGTAACATGGCACCAGCAAGTGTTACAGTAACATGGCACCATACATTAGTAAGTGTTACAGTAACATGGCATCATCCATTAGTAAGTCTTACAATAACATGGCAACAGTAAGTGTTACAGTAAGATGGCACCAGTAAGTGTTACAGTAACATGGCACCATACATAAGTAAGTGTTACAGTAACATGGCACCATACATTAGTAAGTGTTGGAGTAACATGGCACCATCCATTAGTAAGTGTTACGGTAACATGGCACTATACATTAGTAAGTCTTACAGTAACATGGCACCAGTAAGTGTTACAGTAACATGGCACCATCCATTAGTAAGACTTACAGTAACATGACACCAGCAAGTGTTGCAGTAACATGACACCAGCAAGTGTTGCAGTAACATGGCACCATACATTAGTAAGTGTTACAGTAACATGGCACCAGTAAGTGTTACAGTAACATGACACCATACATTAGTAAGTCTTACAGTAACATGGCACCAGTAAATGTTACAGTAACATGGCACCATCCATTAGTAAGTCGTACAGTAACATGGCACCAGTAAGTGTTACAGTAACATGCCGCAATACATTAGTAAGTGTTACAGTAACATGGCACCATACATTAGTAAATGTTGGAGTAACATGGCACCATCCATTAGTAAGTGTTACAGTAACATGGCACCATCCATTAGTAAGACTTACAGTAACATGACACCAGCAAGTGTTACAGTAACATGGCACCATACATTAGTAAGTCTTGCAGTAACATGGCACCAGTAAGTGTTACAGTAACATGGCACCATACATTAGTAAGTCTTACAGTAACATGGCACCAGTAAGAGTTACAGTAACATGGCACCATACATTAGTAAGTCTTACAGTAACATGGCACCAGTAAGTGTTACAGTAACATGGCACCATCCATTAGTAAGTCGTACAGTAACATGGCACCATACATTAGTAAGTGTTGGAATAACATGGCACCATCCATGAGTAAGTGTTACAGTAACATGGCACCATACATTAGTAAGTGTTACAGTAACATGACACCATACATTAGTAAGTGTTACAGTAACATGGCACCATCCATTAGTAAGTCTTACAGTAACATGGCCCCAGTAAGTGTTACAGTAACATGGCATCATACATTAGTAAGTGTTACAGTAACATGGCAACATCCATTAGTAAGTCTTACAGTAACATGGCACCAGTAAGTGTTACAGTAACATGGCACCATACATTAGTAAGTGTTACAGTAACATGGCACCATACATTAGTAAGTCTTACAGTAACATGGCACCAGTAAGTGTTACAGTAACATGGCACCATACATTAGTAAGTCTTACAGTAACATGGCACCATACATTAGTAAGTGTTACAGTAACATGGCACCATCCGTTAGTAAGTCTTACAGTGACATGGCACCATACATTAGTAAGTGTTACAGTAACATGGCACCATCCATTAGTAAGTCTTACAGTAACATGGCCCCAGTAAGTGTTACAGTAACATGGCATCATACATTAGTAAGTGTTACAGTAACATGGCAACATCCATTAGTAAGTCTTACAGTAACATGGCACCAGTAAGTGTTACAGTAACATGGCACCATACATTAGTAAGTGTTACAGTAACATGGCACCATACATTAGTAAGTCTTACAGTAACATGGCACCAGTAAGTGTTACAGTAACATGGCACCAGTAAGTGTTACAGTAACATGGCACCATACATTAGTAAGTCTTACAGTAACATGGCACCATACATTAGTAAGTGTTACAGTAACATGGCACCATCCGTTAGTAAGTCTTACAGTGACATGGCACCATAATTAGTAAGTGTTACAGTAACATGGCACCATTCAATAGTAATTCTTACAGTAACATGGCACCAGTAAGTGTTACAGTAACATGGCACCATCCATTAGTAAGTCGTACAGTAACATGGCACCATACATTAGTAAGTGTTGGAGTAACATGGCACCATCCATGAGTAAGTGTTACAGTAACATGGCACCATACATTAGTACGTGTTACAGTAACATGACACCATACATTAGTAATGTTACAGTAACATGGCACCATCCATTAGTAAGTCTTACAGTAACATGGCACCAGCAAGTGTTACAGTAACATGGCACCATACATTAGTAAGTGTTACAGTAACATGGCATCATCCATTAGTAAGTCTTACAATAACATGGCAACAGTAAGTGTTACAGTAAGATGGCACCAGTAAGTGTTACAGTAACATGGCACCATACATAAGTAAGTGTTACAGTAACATGGCACCATACATTAGTAAGTGTTGGAGTAACATGGCACCATCCATTAGTAAGTGTTACGGTAACATGGCACTATACATTAGTAAGTCTTACAGTAACATGGCACCAGTAAGTGTTACAGTAACATGGCACCATCCATTAGTAAGACTTACAGTAACATGACACCAGCAAGTGTTGCAGTAACATGACACCAGCAAGTGTTGCAGTAACATGGCACCATACATTAGTAAGTGTTACAGTAACATGGCACCAGTAAGTGTTACAGTAACATGGCACCATACATTAGTAAGTCTTACAGTAACATGGCACCAGTAAATGTTACAGTAACATGGCACCATCCATTAGTAAGTCGTACAGTAACATGGCACCAGTAAGTGTTACAGTAACATGCCGCAATACATTAGTAAGTGTTACAGTAACATGGCACCATACATTAGTAAATGTTGGAGTAACATGGCACCATCCATTAGTAAGTGTTACAGTAACATGGCACCATCCATTAGTAAGACTTACAGTAACATGACACCAGCAAGTGTTACAGTAACATGGCATCATACATTAGTAAGTGTTACAGTAACATGGCAACATCCATTAGTAAGTCTTACAGTAACATGGCACCAGTAAGTGTTACAGTAACATGGCACCATACATTAGTAAGTGTTACAGTAACATGGCACCATACATTAGTAAGTCTTACAGTAACATGGCACCAGTAAGTGTTACAGTAACATGGCACCAGTAAGTGTTACAGTAACATGGCACCATACATTAGTAAGTCTTACAGTAACATGGCACCATACATTAGTAAGTGTTACAGTAACATGGCACCATCCGTTAGTAAGTCTTACATTGACATGGCACCATACATTAGTAAGTGTTACAGTAACATGGCACCATTCAATAGTAATTCTTACAGTAACATGGCACCAGTAAGTGTTACAGTAACATGGCACCATCCATTAGTAAGTCGTACAGTAACATGGCACCATACATTAGTAAGTGTTGGAGTAACATGGCACCATCCATGAGTAAGTGTTACAGTAACATGGCACCATACATTAGTACGTGTTACAGTAACATGACACCATACATTAGTAAGTGTTACAGTAACATGGCACCATCCATTAGTAAGTCTTACAGTAACATGGCACCAGCAAGTGTTACAGTAACATGGCACCATACATTAGTAAGTGTTACAGTAACATGGCATCATCCATTAGTAAGTCTTACAATAACATGGCAACAGTAAGTGTTACAGTAAGATGGCACCAGTAAGTGTTACAGTAACATGGCACCATACATAAGTAAGTGTTACAGTAACATGGCACCATACATTAGTAAGTGTTGGAGTAACATGGCACCATCCATTAGTAAGTGTTACGGTAACATGGCACTATACATTAGTAAGTCTTACAGTAACATGGCACCAGTAAGTGTTACAGTAACATGGCACCATCCATTAGTAAGACTTACAGTAACATGACACCAGCAAGTGTTGCAGTAACATGACACCAGCAAGTGTTGCAGTAACATGGCACCATACATTAGTAAGTGTTACAGTAACATGGCACCAGTAAGTGTTACAGTAACATGGCACCATACATTAGTAAGTCTTACAGTAACATGGCACCAGTAAATGTTACAGTAACATGGCACCATCCATTAGTAAGTCGTACAGTAACATGGCACCAGTAAGTGTTACAGTAACATGCCGCAATACATTAGTAAGTGTTACAGTAACATGGCACCATACATTAGTAAATGTTGGAGTAACATGGCACCATCCATTAGTAAGTGTTACAGTAACATGGCACCATCCATTAGTAAGACTTACAGTAACATGACACCAGCAAGTGTTACAGTAACATGGCACCATACATTAGTAAGTCTTGCAGTAACATGGCACCAGTAAGTGTTACAGTAACATGGCACCATACATTAGTAAGTCTTACAGTAACATGGCACCAGTAAGAGTTACAGTAACATGGCACCATACATTAGTAAGTCTTACAGTAACATGGCACCAGTAAGTGTTACAGTAACATGGCACCATCCATTAGTAAGTCGTACAGTGACATGGCACCATACATTAGTAAGTGTTGGAATAACATGGCACCATCCATGAGTAAGTGTTACAGTAACATGGCACCATACATTAGTAAGTGTTACAGTAACATGACACCATACATTAGTAAGTGTTACAGTAACATGGCACCATCCATTAGTAAGTCTTACAGTAACATGGCCCCAGTAAGTG
This sequence comes from Nemertoderma westbladi, assembly GCA_032718475.1. NCBI lineage: Eukaryota > Metazoa > Xenacoelomorpha > Nemertodermatida > Nemertodermatidae > Nemertoderma > Nemertoderma westbladi. The sequence goes on from JAUCBJ010008232.1 coordinate 88,339, forward strand.
TTACAGTAACATGGCATCATATATTAGTAAGTGTTACAGTAACATGGCAACATCCATTAGTAAGTCTTACAGTAACATGGCACCAGTAAGTGTTACAGTAACATGGCACCATACATTAGTAAGTGTTACAGTAACATGGCACCATACATTAGTAAGTCTTACAGTAACATGGCACCAGTAAGTGTTACAGTAACATGGCACCATACATTAGTAAGTCTTACAGTAACATGGCACCATACATTAGTAAGTGTTACAGTAACATGGCACCATCCGTTAGTAAGTCTTACAGTGACATGGCACCATACATTAGTAAGTGTTACAGTAACATGGCACCATCCATTAGTAAGTCTTACAGTAACATGGCCCCAGTAAGTGTTACAGTAACATGGCATCATACATTAGTAAGTGTTACAGTAACATGGCAACATCCATTAGTAAGTCTTACAGTAACATGGCACCAGTAAGTGTTACAGTAACATGGCACCATACATTAGTAAGTGTTACAGTAACATGGCACCATACATTAGTAAGTCTTACAGTAACATGGCACCAGTAAGTGTTACAGTAACATGGCACCATACATTAGTAAGTCTTACAGTAACATGGCACCATACATTAGTAAGTGTTACAGTAACATGGCACCATCCGTTAGTAAGTCTTACAGTGACATGGCACCATACATTAGTAAGTGTTACAGTAACATGGCACCATTCAATAGTAATTCTTACAGTAACATGGCACCAGTAAGTGTTACAGGAACATGGCACCATACATTAGTAAGTCTTACAGTAACATGACACCAGCAAGTGTTGCAGTAACATGGCACCATACATTAGAAAGTGTTACAGTAACATGGCACCATCCATTAGTAAGTCTTACAGTAACGGCATCAGTAAGTGTTACAATAACATGGCACCATACATTAGAAAGTGTTACAGTAACATGGCACCATACATTAGTAAGCGTTACAGTAACATGGCACCAGTAAGTGTTACAGTAACAAGGCACCATACATTAGTAATCGTTACAGTAAAATGGCACCATACATTAGTAAGCGTTACAATAACATGGCACCAGTAAGTGTTACAGTAACAAGGCACCATCCATTAGTAAGTATTACAGTGACATGGCACCATACATTAGTAAGTATTACAGTAACATGGCACCATACATTAGTAAGTCTTACAGTAACATGGCACCAGTAAGTGTTACAGTGACATGGCACCATACATTAGTAAGTCTTACAGTAACGTGGCACCATACATTAGTAAGTCTTACAGTAACATGGCACCAGTAAGTTTTACAGTAACATGGCACCATACATTAGTAAGTCTTACAGTAACATGGCACCAGTAAGTTTTACAGTAACATGGCACCATACATTAGTAAGTCTTACAGTAACAACATGGCACCAGTAAGTGTTACAGTAACATGGCACCATCCATTAGTAAGTGTTACAGTAGCATGGCACCATCCATTAGTAAGTCTAACAGTAACATGGAACCAGTAAGTGTTACAGTAACATGGCACCATACATTAGTAAGTGTTACTGTTGCCGTTATTCCCGACACCAGGGGGGAAAACTCCGATGCTGGAGGCAGAACTTTCAAACCGCTATGTCACGGCCAGTCACCGGATATTGGGAGTGGAGAAGGACATTGTCTTAAATGCAGAGTAGAAAAAGAGTTTTGTTGGTTGGCTATTAATCTTTATTTGATCGACACTCTGAACTCTGATTTGCACTCTGAAATATTGCACTCTGTTACACTCTGATTGAGAATAATTTGGGCTTCCCCACACCAATATACCAAATATTCACAATAATACACAATATGAAATTCCTACAGTAAATTATTTAATTACCCCACTGTTCGCTTAACTTTCAGAATTTGACCTAACTAATGTTCCCCATTTTCCCTCGGTCCTAGTCCCGGTACAGTAGTGTCAGCATCGGTCGATCCTTTGCTTGTCCGCTCCACCCTTCCTAATTCCATATGGGTCAGTCATTAGGAAAGCGGCGCGGCTTAGCTAGGGATTCTGTCGGTTCATCGCAGGGTCCCAACTACCTATGCTTTCCGAGTCCTTTTCAGGATCGTAATCACGTTAGTAGTCGAGAACCCGCTCCGAATAGTCGGTATGCCTGTAAAGTCCAGTCCTCTGTCTTTCGACCCTGTCGCATGTCCGTCCCACCCTTCCCGAACCCTAATGGGATCAGTCCTCAGGAAAGCGGTACGGCTTAGCTAGGGGTCTGTCAGCCCGTTGTGAGCCCCAACTGTCGGAGCTTTCCGAGTCCTTTTCAGGCTCATACTAACGCCAGTCGTGGAGCCCATGCCAGGAAGTCAGTCCTCATTGAACCTTCCTTTCCATCCAGTCATCAGCCCTTTACACATCCCCGGTTTATCAAATGGCGCCGAGTCCTTTTCAGGCTCAGTCGTTGCCAACAACCAGGAACCGTTCGAGACCTGTCAGTCGATCCTTCGCAAGTCCCCAATGCGAAAACTCCGCCCGAGTCCTTTTCAGGCTCAGTCGTAGCCAACACACCGGGAACCACTTAGGATCTGTCGGTCCCGTCGCAAATCCCTAGCACATCGAGCAACGCCCGAGTCCTTTTCAGGCTCAGTCGCCACCGATGGCCAGGGACCGCTGAGGGCAGTCCTTGTCCCCAGACCTAGCGGGTTACCGACTACCGAAGTAGAAGGAGGTTGTCTAGGCCTATAGTAACTATCAGGCAACCCTGACAGCCGAGAGAATTGCTTGATTTTACCCCCCACCCATGGCCCTTAAATATCTGAAATGTATCCCGCATTTCGCAAGTTTCGCCCATAAATCGCCCCCAGTTTATTAAATGTGCCCAAATTTTTTGTTTCCGTGCCCCCCATCGATATTGGCACATTCATAAAATATGAAATCGAAGTTACAGTAACATGGCACCATACATTAGTAAGTGTTGGAGTAACATGGCACCATCCATTAGTAAGTGTTACAGTAACATGGCACCATACATTAGTAAGTGTTAAGCGATCCACCTTGGTCCAACGCAATCTCTTACTGATGAACGCAAGCTGGACCTTCAGAACCATTTACTAAGAATATTTTACTGTCACAAACTATGCGGCTCTGACAATCACACGTTCCTTTCTCTGTCAATTTCTCAACAGAGAGCTATCTGTTCGAATTTATAAGCCAAAACAGCAGCAACCATAACAATAAATCTGAAATGGCTCCCTAAGCTACTTAATATGAGTGCGGGTGACTTAGCACTCGGCTCTCGCTTCCCACAGAGAATTACAGGCAGTTATCGGGCGGAACAATGTTGAATGTGAGAATATTTTACTATTATAATGGGATAGGCTATTTATTCGCCCTAACGTCGAAACTTGACCTTGCGCTGGCTTTAGGCCAGCAACTTCCTACTGTGCTACACTGGCTACCACTGCCAGCCCGCTAACCCGCTATTTTCAAATAACCACCTAGCGTTGAATATTCTAAGGTATTTCTAAGAGTAATTTACCCAACTATTCTCCGCTATGCAGCGTACAAGTTCTTAATTTTATTCTAACATGCCAAATAAACTACGGTGTCTCAAAAATTACAGATTTGCGTACTAATTACTAAGTATTCCAGAATACGTATTACTAATTAATTACGTTACTGAGTTATACTAGCAACAGCCTAAATACTGTATTATTTTGTCCTAACAGCAATTAATAAGCAAAACTAAGAAATAGAAAACAATCAAGAAAAGTAGCGCCTATCTAAACATTTACATTCAAATATCAGGCACTCTTCAGCAACACAACATAAAATTGCGTTAGCAACAGAGCTGGTAGTGCTATCGACAGCGCTAGTAGCGCTAGTCAGCTAGTGTCAACTAGTGTAAACTAGCGTATAGATTAGTGTAGACTAGTGTAGGTTAGTCTAAGAGAGCAAGGTCACCCAGACTACATGCGGTCCACCTAACTAAACCCGCTATTACTTCCCTAGTACTACTACTAGTACTATGATCGGCATGCTGCATTGCAGCTGCATTTTTAAGAATGCTGTGCCGGCTTATCGACAAAATTGCACCGCCACAACTCCCTATCACCCATGACATTTGCTAGATCATCCGCATCTTCAAGGCCAGTGTCCTTTAAGATGCGTCTCAAGAAAGTCATGGGCTATCCACCATGCTTATTCACTCCATGAGGCTGCCAAAGTACAAGATTATGCACTGGCTGGTCCTCACGGCGAAAGCAATGTCCTGCAAAGCGGAGGCGATTTTTTTCTAGTGTCAAGCTTGGGGGAACCAATGAAACACCTCCAATGTTATATAGTGTTTGGTTGGAGATGTGTGCATTGTACTTGACACAATGAACCCGGCGTAGCATTCTTGTGAATGTGCCATCCAGAGATTTGGTGTCCTCAGCAGTTAGAGCCCAGCATGGACTCCCATAGAGGAGTACTGGAACTACTGCTGCTCTAAATAATCGGACCTTAAGTTTCCGATTAATTCTCGGTGACTTCCAAATCCTGGAAAGCCTATTCAAGGCTGCCCATGCCTTTCCCTTACGTAAGTAGTAGGGGTTTGCTCCTCTCGGTGACAGTTAGACCTAACTGACACCCATTGGGTGTCATATGACACCCAATTATCACCCTATGGGTGTCATTGGGTGTCATTGGCGCCAGACTGTCTGGGTGACACCTCCTAATTAGGCTAATTAGACCCTAATTGACAGGTGTCATCAATTAATTAGTACAATTAAACCCTAACAGGTGTCATATGACTCCTAATTAGGGTTTAATTGATTATCCTAATTAATCAGACTGATTAGCGCCCTGACACACAATGGGTCATCAGTGAGGTCTAACTGTCGCAGAGAGGAGCAAAGGGTGTCATAAGTGACACCGCGGCTCTTTTATTTATTAATACCTATTTATTTATATTTAATTTTAATTAATTATTTTATTTTATTTTACTTTATTTATTCAGTACTTTATTTTAAATTAATTAATTGTATTACTTTTACTTTATACATTGATTTCTTAGCCATACTTAGCCATAGGGTATACAGCTCCCCCACTGGCAACTAATTACTCTTATCTATATCCAGACAGCTTTATCGTTGACCTTTGACCCCCCAATTAGCTTTAACCAAGCAACAGCTTATTAATAATAGTTGTATCCAAGCGCCCCGCCCCCCCTCTCGTGACAGCTCTGATTACTAATTACTCTTACCTATATCCAGCCGTCTGCAGTTCCATAGTCTGCCGCTAGAGGGCGTATTATCTGAAAATTAACATCTTCTCTAACTTTGTTATTTTCAATCCGCAAAACTATGAAGTTATATTGCTTAAGAGTTCTAAGGGGCGAGCCATGAGGCAAGATGTTTGAGGCTTATTTAGCTATATTATTACGGAATTTTGACCCCCCAAATGGCATCTACTACGGCATAGGCCATATCTTTTGCGGAGACATAGAGTAGTCTGAAGTTCCCCTGTCTGCCGCTAGAGGGCGTATTATTTGAAAATTAACATCTTCTCTAGCTTTGTTATTTATAATCCGCAAAACTATGAAGTTATATTGCTTAAGAGTTCTAAGGGGCGAGCCATGAGGCAAGATGTTTGAGACTTATTTAGATATATTATTACTTAATTTTGACCCCTCAATCGGTATCTATTACAATATGGGCTATATTTTTTGCGGAGTCACAGAGTAGTCTGAAGTTCCCCAGTCTGCCGCTAGAGGGCGAAATGTCTCAAAGTGAAAACCATATGGTAGCCATGAATTGGTTACTAGGCAATAATACTGCATTTTGCAACGTTAGGCCTATTGCTGACCGAACGAAAACTGCCCTGGTTCATGCAGGGATCGAACCCATGACATACGGGAGATGTGAATTCAACGCAACCACTACACCAAGGTGGAACAGTAACCGTCGAATTTGTTCGTTGACGTTCGAATTTGTAAGACTCTCATTTAAGACCTGACACAGACTATGCCTCACTGAGGCATAGACTATGACTCACTGAGGCATAGACTATGACTCACTGAGGCACTGAGGCATAGACTATGCCTCACTGAGGCATAATGACTCACTGAGGCATAGACTATGCCTCACTGGGGCACTGAGGCATAGAATATGCCTCACTGAGGCATAGACTATGCCTCATTGAGGCATAGACTATGCCTCACTGAGGCATAGACTATGCCTCA
>JAUCBJ010008233.1:0-42462 GCA_032718475.1 Nemertoderma westbladi
AACCGGTGGGCGAATGACAGCATTTGAAACAACTGGCCTTGTAGGTCGAAACGTCATTGGGTAAGCGTAATGTGTAACGGGTTTAGGTGTCAAAGGTGGACTCACCTGTTTTGTCGTCAGTAGCGCAGGTCCGGTCAATAAACTACTACGATCCGTAATCGGTGGGTTACTTACCTTGACTTTCAGAATGGGCGACGACGTTGCTCTTGGCGGTGTAAACTCGTCCGGAATAACAAACCTGTGCTCCGTCGCACCATGGATAGGAGAAATGTTACTACTACCCGCAATCGAAACAGGTTCCTTAGTCGTAACCGGTGCAAACATATGAGTTACCTGTGGGAATCGTTGACACACGTCTTTTACTAATTGTCGTTCCCGTCCGGGTGCTCCTACGCTTCCTTCCTTCTTTCGTTCCTGAATTTGGCGATGTCTTACCTCTAACTGGTCCAAGTCATGTCCGTCTCGAGATCTCATCGATCGATCGCGGGCTTGTAGATCCAGATCTTCCTTGGCGTTGGCTAATTCTCTCGCCTTCCTCCCGAGTTCGAAATGAAGTTTAACTTCCTTCTCGCGTTGTTCCGTCTGTCGTTGTTGCGCCTCGAACTCTGCTTGTCGTATAGCTGACTGAGCCTTTATTTGCCGTGTTTTCATCTCGGCTCTCGCTTCTGATACTAACCTCTGTCTCTCTAACTCGGCCGCAGCTGTTCGTTGCGCTAACTCGGCCGCTGCCACTTGTTGTGCAATGTCCAACTCTAACCTTTCCATCTCAGCCGCTTCCAACTCGGCTTGTTCTTGCAGATGAGAGATTCTTGCAACATCCGCAACGCGTAGTTTTTCTTCTTCTACCGCCGCTTGTGCCGTCAACAATTGAGCTTGTTCCTCCGCTTCCCGTTGTTGTCTATCCACTTGTTGTTGCTGTCTGGAAATTTCTGACGTCACGATACTTATCTCGCCAATTTCGCTGCGAATACTCACTAACGATTGGTCCAGTATTCCCGGTGCCGATTCGATTCGTACGGGTGAAGTTTCCCTCGTATATTCCGGCACGGTTTCCAAATCGCCGACGTCTTCGCCGCACATACGTAAGTGGTCCGTCAGATGTTTCAATTGTCCATCCAGTCGGTACAGTTCCTGTTCTTCCTCGGGCTGCAATAATTCGTCCGAAACTGACTCACCTAACAACTGGTCCGCTTGTTCCTGTTGTATCTGTCTAATCGTCGACTTAAACTGAATCAGTTTCTCTCTAGCGATCATTAGTTTCCCGAGGATTCTAAGTTGAGTATCCATGTCCTGTCTCTGTCTAGCTAGATCTTGTAGGCCAACTAGATTATCTACGGACTTATATACTTTACTCTGTACTCTAACCTGGAGGGTGTAGAACTCGAATCGAGACATCGGAGCGGTCAACCCGTCTAATATGCGTTGGCCTTCTCCAATACTCCTGGTAATATGCGCCATATAACCTCCGACGCTCCTAACAACACTTTCTGTGCTTCCTGCTGAACTTACCATTTCCGTTTCCCTATATCTAGGTTGCGGAACAGTTAGAAAGTCCTCGGTCCTGCCGTCGCCTCGTACTACGGCATCCGGTACTCCCGTTGGATGTACTGGTGACGCACACGGTGTAGGTTCGGTAGGCTCGCGAGTCTTCCCCTGTTGTTCTTCCGCTGCTGACTTATCTCCGTCGCATGAGTCATAGTCGGTTTGTGTATTCTTCGTATAGTCTTGTTTGTCACTCATTTCGGTAGTTGTAAGTCAAGTAAAGTGAGTGTCAAAGTATCAAACTTACCGTATTTTATCTAAACGGTACTAATTACAGTCTTATAAAATTAGCCTACCGGCCGATTTTATAGCAGATGGATAAAATTAGCCTAAACGGCCAATTTTACAGCAAAATAAATGTCACGGAATAAGTATATAATAAAATTAGCCTAGCGGCCAATTTTATAACAAATAAATCGGATAACGATATGCGTTATCAAAGGGTAAATTAAATACAATAATACGGACTAATTCAGCAATGAACAAAGAAATCATACGGAATGCATAAATACTTGAGACAGTGGAACCCACAATAATTTTAACTAATACGGTAATGCCTAACTTATTTATGCAACTTTTCGAACTCACCCACTCCAATAATTCTCCAGAAAAACAGATTCCCAGATACAAACCGGACGTGAACCTTTCCGTTTTTAACGTTGCGGACGAAACGCGATTTTCCCAACCAAAGTTGTTGAGTTATCTATCTCCCAAACTTGCTAAACACGGTCTTGCTCCCGTTACAGTCTAGAAATGAGTTCTGAATCCTGAAAAACAAAAGAGTTAGGTTTTACTTTACGAAAATTTTGTACCGGTACAATATGGTATTTAAACCCTTTTAAACACCGGTATTCAATTCCAAAATATTTTACACGCGGTTCAAATCAAATTTTATTTCAAAAAATTAGCACTTAGCTAATCAAATACAAATTTTTTACCTCAAAATACAGAATTTTCAAATAACTTTAGTCCTACCGAACCGTAGTTCAGTAAAACATATTCCTACTAAATTGGAGAGATACGCCTATTCCTACTAATTGGAAAAGACGGTAACAATACCTGCAATATCCTACTGTAAAGTTTGTAAATCAAATCATAAATCCGACCTTCTCACCAAAACAGTAAACCCTAAGTAAGCGAATATATTGCAGTATCGATCTCTTTTAACCGGTGAGGCAGAAAACAGTCTACGAGCAGACAAACTTCGATAAAACAAATCCCGCGCAGCGAATCCTAAAATCAGGCTGACTCACTGACGGACTAAGAGGCTCGTATACTTTGCCGCGGTGTGATTTATATGGTTGGGCAAAGAGACGCTAGCTAGGTATAGAGCAGATTTGGAGATGTCTAACTAGCGAGCAAAGTGCAGTAAGGACGAAAGTTAATTTTATATATTTTGAGGTGTAAATAATTTCTAACGCGCGTGTGTTAATTCTGAACAGTCAAAGCAGTTTTGCTCCTTCACATATATAATTACTGGGTACGGTGTGCATTTTACGAATATTCTAATTTTATAACTTGTAGGTCCAATACTCACGAATGATAAGGTTCCTTCCCCTCTTGCGTATTTCCAGGACTCAAATTCAGGCATAAAGTTAATACTACGCCCAGAATTCGGCAATTTTAGGTACCAGGTCCCTGATACTAAGAAGAGATGTGTTAGTTTACTACTGTAGGCGTACAGGTACTAATAGCTATCCTGGCTCCTATCTAGAATTTTAGTCACCCAGGTAGTCCGGGTAACTTCCTATTAGGGCGTTGGCGGGGACACGGTAGATGTTAGTATATCCCTGATAGCCTCAATTTATTTGCGCCTAGCGTAAACTGCCCTACCGCCTGAACGGTACAATCCCAATTCAGGTGAAAACACAGCAACCCCTTTAGCCTACAAGTTCCGATGTAATGGACACTGTCGTACGGCAAATAGTCGCACGCACACCTGTACTTAGCAAGAGTTAAGCGTACAGTTTGCTGCACCCTAACCAATGTGTATGCCTTGTACCGGTGTGCCTACGTCCTATCTGCGTACTAGTATCTGCTCTCTCTCCCTCCCCCCGTAGGAATATGAAGGTCTACTGCGGTTTTTTCCTGAGTCAAGACAGTACAGTCCCTATGATGTAATTTTGGGCTTACAGCGTGTCACTACGTCTACCTTTGATCTTTTGGTCTTACACTTAGGTAGCAAGGATCGAACGCTGTCTAACCTTTCAGGCGATGGGCGAATAACTCTAAGATGGTATTGCGGGTTGTCTCTCGTCTACATTCCTGTGATGTTCCCGTTCATTGCTGCGGCCCGATCTCTAGCCGGCCATCCTGTCCCTGAGTTTGTTCACCGTAGTGAAACCATAGTAAAACAGATAGAAAAGCTGAGATGTGACTAGTATTTCTGACTTTATTACAAAAGATATAATAACTATTATACAATAAACAATGTAATCTGAAATAAGACAGAAAGGATTGAGAGTGAATGATAGAAGTGAACTAATGAACAAATCGCACCTTTATATACTAAATTTGTGCCGCAATCAATCGAGAAAATTCTCGATTGTTCTATGGGTTCTAACGGGGTTTTAAAGATAGCTATTGGTCCAGCTAATATATAACTTGCACGACATTGGTTACAATCAAATAACTACAGCCTCATTGGTACAGACAAATGCAATTAATTTGTAGCGGTTAATTTAAATGAGTTGAAATTCTGCACAAAAAATAATTCGCACTTACTAGGATTCGAACTCGATACCTACTACACATATAATTTCCAACGCTCTACCAACTGAGCTACTGAACCACTTGACCGATAGATACACAATAGATAGGACCAATACGAATGAGAACTCAAAGCAATCTTTACAAAGTTAATCCGAATAAAATAAAATTTTGAAAATCCACGGCATTTAGGGAATATAATTCTATACCGCTCCATGAAAACAGGATATTATCGTGCATAAAATATACGGTTTTCACCAATAATCAATCAAACTATAGAATACTTAGGGCGTACTTACATATTTACAATTAAATTTCAAACAATACTTCCTTTCTACGTAATGATTCGATACAAAAATAATTACAAATTCAAACTTTACGTAGTTAAGGCTTTACTAAGTAAGTACAATATAAATCTAAATTAAATTCACCAATATAAATCTATTGCATCTCAGATATTGCATAAATTCAAACAATTACAAATACAAATAAATGAAAACAATAAGAAAGGCTCGCGAGTCTTCCATCTACTATTGCATCCCAAATATTGCATAAATTCAAGTAATTACAAATACTTTCGTACCTAAATGTAGATTGCATAGGTTTGGAATAATTACAAATATGAGTCTTTCTGAGCACAAAATTTTCTGTCTATAAAACTTTCTCTTTTGGTACAAATACTGCTTATAAAATATAAATTGCATAATATTCGGAACAATATAAATTGCATAAGTTCGAAATAATCACGTAAATATAAAATATAAATTCTTACTAAATATAAATCTTACTAAATATAAGTCTTTACTTAAATATAAATATAAACTGCATTAGTTTAGAATAATATAAACCTTTGCATCTCAAATATGAAACATAAATCTTTCAAATATAAGTTCCTTCTAAACTTTCTAAATTTCATAAATTCGGAACAATACAAATTGCATAAGTTTGGAATAAGCACAAATATAAAATATAAGTTTTTACTAAATATGAGTCTCTTTCAGAATACAAAACTTTCTAAATATAAAACATATAATTCAAATAAATCACAAATCATAAGAAAGGCTCACGAGTCTTCCGTCCACCCTTGCCCTCCCTTTTATCGCTTAGTTGATCGAGCCCTGCCGCGTCCTCGTAAACTGCGCACAGGTGACTTTGCTCGCGATATGGGACTTGTGGGGCGAGTCACTGGTTTACTTGGGACGTTGAGAGACGGTGCAACTATTTCCTCGCAAATTCGTCTATTTGGCATCCCAAAACCTTGACCAATTCCTACGACGACTACATGCTCTAAAACCCCCAAAAATGATTTCAGGTCAAAATGTCGAAAGAGTCAAATTGTCGAACAGGTCAAAATGTCGAAAGAGTCAAGTTGTCGAACAGCCATGTCAAATTATCGAAAAAGCTTTCGACACAGACATGCCAAATTGTCGAAAGAATTAATTAATAAATGAATGTTGTAGGCCTATTAATGAACTTAACTTTATACTTTATACTTTATACATTATACTAAACTTGTAGGCCTATTAATGAATGAATGAGTGGTACTAAACTTGTAGGCCTATTAATGAATGAATGAGTGGTACTAAACCTGTAGGTACTTTCAGTTTGGTGCAATATAATACACTAAACCACACTGGAGTAAGTCATTACCTGTTTACTAGATGTTATAATATCATAATTTTATGATTTAATAGGTTATAGCATAAGCCCTTATGGAGTTCAATCCTGTCCCCGCTAAATTCGTTGAGTCCGCTGTTAAGAAACATAAGGTAATACAATTCAATAGTTTGAGATGGCCCGGAACTGTCCTCGAGTTTCAACAAAGTAAGACTTATAAAGATAACATATACTATAAATGCTCACAGTGTATTAAGCGTGGACCAAATACCAGTGTTGCGACAATAATGGTCACTAACGGTACTATTCAGACTGATCCGGACCATCCCGACAATAATATGACATATATATATGATATGATATAATATGACTATAACAAAAAACCGCACGGATGTGTACCAACAGTTGATTGCAAAGTGGCAAACGTACAAGCTAAGCGACATATGTATGAAATCACAACAGAAGTTAGAAATAGCCGGAAGCGTCCAAGAGAAGCGTTCGATAGAGCCCTGCAATCTGTCGATATTAAGTACCAGGAGTATGGAGGACAGGTAGCTGCCGAAATTAAGGGGAAACTATCTGCTGGGTACGGCTTCGACTCAAAACGTTGGTCATTAAGCAGAAACCGACACCGTGAGATTCCTAAATATTATATTAGTATTTATATAGTATTTATGTATATAGTATTTATAACATACCAGATCAGTTAAAGGTGACCAAGCCCAGTTCTTATCGGTTCCTCTTAATCAATGAAATTATTGAGGGAGAAGAAATACTGTTCTATTCAGCAGACGATGATCTACGCTTGTTAAATAATTGCGAAGTTGTCATCTGTGATGGGAACTTTAAGTTTACACCTCCCGAATTTCACAACCTGGGTGAAATGTATACAGTGCATGGTGTGGTGGGTGGAGAGCCCCATCGTTTAGGATACGCTCTGATGAAGGGACAATCGGAAGGAAGCTACATCAGGATGTTTACTGCTTTAAGAGATAACATTTATCATCTTTGCGGTGAAGGTGGCAGAATTAATACAGCTAAGTGGCTTTTCGATTTCGAACTTGAAGCAATGAATGCTTGAATATAGTTTTCCCAATGGTGACCGTGTTAGGTTGTGCTTTTCATTTCGCTAAGGCCATAAACGAGAAGCGAGACAGCCTTGGCCTCAAAGGTGTTTGTGTTGAAGATACAGCAGAGGGTAAAACTGTAAAGTATTGGTTCAAAGAGATTCGTTCTTTACCATTCCTTCCCGATGGGTATCACTATCAGGTTGCCTATACTCTGATCAATGAACAGCTACCAAACCTGTCCGCTTTAACAGCCAATAAAGTTTTCCAATTTCGACAATATTTTATTGGATTTTGGCTTCGGCAGGATGTCAGGATGTCATCAGATGGGGACAGTTCGGAAATACCGGCCCTAGGACCAGCAACTATGCCGAAGGTTTCCACAGTGGGCTTCATTCCCGGCTCACCAGCCTCCATCCGTGCCTTGGAGAGATCCTGGAATTTTTCCAGTTAAATCAACATACTTCCCAGCAGCGCATGAAGGCCTTGCTAGAACCGAATTCTATTGCTGTTCCCAAACCAAAGTCTCCACATATCCAGATACGGGACCAACGGTTGGTTGAGGAGATGGGGCGATTCGCAAACTACATGGCTGCATGGCCTAATAACATTTATTATAATGACTGTAAGATGTACATGCGTTGTTTGATGGTCATTGGACTGGTACCCCAGGTTTTAGAGGAGTAATGCCCAATGGTCAGCTAGTCAAGATAACTCTTACTGTATAGGCCTAATTGCCCATTGCTATTGAGATATTATACACAATTCTTTAGCCATATCAATTATCAGGTTTCCAATTTCTCAGGTTCAACAATTTAGTAGCAAATTTCAAAAGTATCTAAAAAAGGATAAGCGCCATATTATCGAAAGGGTTGCGCCATGTTGTCGAAAAAAAATTCGACATTTTGACATGCCCAAAAACTTTTTCGACAATTTGACTCTACTTTTCGACAATTTGTCTCTTTCGACATTTTGGCTCTTTCGACATTTTGACCATAAGCCCCAAAAATGACCCCCCCCCCCCCCCCCCCTCCGCTAAATGGCAGGTCTCCTTTGCTAATTCCCGTATACAAACACGGTACTCGTGGATGCCTTGGAACTCATGACACATTATTGAAAGTTTATTATTTACTCACAAGTCTAGAAAACTAGATAATATATTTGTAATATGATAATTTATTTGTCAATATAACACGATTAACTGATACTCGTTTAATTAAACGTAAACCTTTGATGAAATTAAAAAATTCCTTCCAAATCCTTGCCTGTAATCAATAATTAATTAAAAGTTTAGTTGTTTTGTTGGGTTAACTTAGCAGCCTATCCCAGTACATGATTTCCCATCTCCTCAACCAGGGGAACTACTATATAGTTTAAACTATGTAAGCTATTTATAACAGCCAATAGAAAGCCGGGCTTTTCCTACCATCCACCTAAGCAAGCTACTCCCTTCCTCACATCCACGCTACTCGCGACCTTAGCTCTAGCCTACTCTCAACCTTAGATTTACCACAGTCCTTAGGTATTCTGCCTGAGCTACTGAACCACTTGACCGATAGATACACAATAGATAGGACCAATACGAATGAGAACTCAAAGCAATCTTTACAAAGTTAATCCGAATAAAATAAAATTTTGAAAATCCACGGCATTTAGGGAATATAATTCTATAGATATAGTACAGCAATATTATCCTTTGCAATATTTGTTCTGTAGCTTGGTAGATGGTAGTCAGTTTGTGATTGAGTATTTAAGTGATGAATATCTCGGTTTATAAGAAGTTTAGATTTTAGTTCAATGGGAAAAAGAGAATGGCCCATTCTGTATTTATACAAAAATATTACGCACTGAAAACGAAAGATATTTTTTAGCTTTAAAATGTTTAACTTTGAAAACAGTTCAGCAGTATGATGTTTGTTAGGGATAGGAGTAGCGCCCACCCCTACCCTCGGGTAGCAGATAGGAGTAGCGCCCACCCCTACCTTCGAGTAACGTCCACCCCTACCCTCGGGTAGCAGATAGGAGTAGCACCCACCCCTACCCTCGGGTAGCAGATAGGAGTAGCGCCCACCCCTACCCTCGGGTAGCAGATAGGAGTAGCGCCCACCCCTACCTTCGGGAAGCAGATAGGAGTAGCGCCCACCCCTACCTTCGGGAAGCAGATAGGAGTAACGTCCACCCCTACCCTCGGGTAGCAGATAGGAGTAGCACCCACCCCTACCCTCGGGTAGCAGATAGGAGTAGCGCCCACCCCTACCCTCGGGTAGCAGATAGGAGTAGCGCCCACCCCTACCTTCGGGTAGCAGATAGGAGTAACGCCCACTCCTACCTTCGGGTAGCAGATAGGAGTAACGTCCACCCCTACCTTCGGGTAGCAGATAGGAGTAGTGCCCACCCCTACCTCCTACCTTCGTGTAGCAGATATATGAGTAGCACCCACCCCTACCTTCGGGTAGCAGATAGGAGTAACGCCCACTCCTACCTTCGGGTAGCAGATAGGAGTAACGTCCACCCCTACCTTCGGGTAGCAGATAGGAGTAACGCCCACTCCTACCTTCGGGTAGCAGATAGGAGTAACGTCCACCCCTACCTTCGGGTAGCAGATAGGAGTAACGCCCATCCCTACCTTCGGGAAGCAGATAGGAGTAGCGCCCACCCCTACCTTTAGACACTACTTTAGACATTAGTGCCTACGCCAACCCAGCGGTATAATGAGAACCTAGCTTTGCTGGGGTAATGATAATAAAAGCGCTTTGAGTATGCTGAGCGTAGAAAAGCGCTATATAAATAACCAATATTATTATTATTATTATTATTACCTTCGGGTAGCAGATAGGAGTAGCGCCCACCCCTACCTTCGGGTAGCAGATAGGAGTAGCGTCCACCCCTACCCTCGGGTAGCAGATAGGAGTAGCGCCAACCCCTACCTTCGGGTTGCAGCAGATGGAGTAGTGCCCACCCCTACCTTCGGGTAGCAGATAGGAGTAGCGCCCACCCCTACCTTCGGGAAGCAGATAGGAGTAACGTCCACCCCTACCCTCGGGTAGCAGATAGGAGTAGCACCCACCCCTACCCTCGGGTAGCAGATAGGAGTAGCGCCCACCCCTACCCTCGGGTAGCAGATAGGAGTAGCGCCCACCCCTACCTTCGGGTAGCAGATAGGAGTAACGCCCACTCCTACCTTCGGGTAGCAGATAGGAGTAACGTCCACCCCTACCTTCGGGTAGCAGATAGGAGTAGTGCCCACCCCTACCTCCTACCTTCGTGTAGCAGATATATGAGTAGCACCCACCCCTACCTTCGGGTAGCAGATAGGAGTAACGCCCACTCCTACCTTCGGGTAGCAGATAGGAGTAACGTCCACCCCTACCTTCGGGTAGCAGATAGGAGTAACGCCCACTCCTACCTTCGGGTAGCAGATAGGAGTAACGTCCACCCCTACCTTCGGGTAGCAGATAGGAGTAACGCCCATCCCTACCTTCGGGAAGCAGATAGGAGTAGCGCCCACCCCTACCTTTAGACACTACTTTAGACATTAGTGCCTACGCCAACCCAGCGGTATAATGAGAACCTAGCTTTGCTGGGGTAATGATAATAAAAGCGCTTTGAGTATGCTGAGCGTAGAAAAGCGCTATATAAATAACCAATATTATTATTATTATTATTATTACCTTCGGGTAGCAGATAGGAGTAGCGCCCACCCCTACCTTCGGGTAGCAGATAGGAGTAGCGTCCACCCCTACCCTCGGGTAGCAGATAGGAGTAGCGCCAACCCCTACCTTCGGGTTGCAGCAGATGGAGTAGTGCCCACCCCTACCTTCGGGTAGCAGATAGGAGTAGTGCCCACCCCTACCTTCGGGTAGCAGCAGATGGAGTAGTGCCCACCCCTACCTCGGGTAGCAACTATCGAAAGAGGAGCCTTCGGGTCGCATCCGGCTTTGGGTTACTCTTTGCTTTTTATCTATAAACTAAATGAGAAATGAAATAATTGAAGTAAATGTATATCGTGTAGAATTCAACATTAAAGAAAGAGGAACAACCCAGTGCCGACACGGATGAAGGGTTTAACATTGAGTGTTCAGATGATACTGAAGTGGTAACCAATAACGACGTGGTTGTTTCTCCTTCTGTATCAAGGGTTGATGATTCCCAAGTAGAAGTGTCTCCTAGTGAACCTCCTGTTGATGCTGATGATGTGGGCAAATCGAAGGAGTTACGCAACAGTGAAGTAGAAACACCAGAGGTTAGTTATTATCGATCGAATTTTTTTTCATTGTCGATCATTTTCTTACTATAGAATATCAATCATTTTTAACAAAAAATTTCAACAGCAATTTTTGAATAATTTTCATTTTCCCGTAATTTTGAAATGTTACAATTTTGGAATAAAATTACTGGTACATACAGTGTACTAATACTCATCTACATTTCTACTCACTCAAACCATTCATTTTTTATCTGAATGCAACAGAACGCCCTTACCAGTATACTGTGTATGTGTATTATTAACCGCCACTTTTGTAATTTCTTTAAACCGCCAGTTTAAAAGGAATGATTTCTCACTAAAACCGGCAGTTAGTTAACCGCCATTTTGTATTTCTTGTTTCTTCAAACCGCCGGTTAATGGGAAATTATTACTTTGAAAAACCGGCATTTTTCCGAATATAACCGCCACTTTTGTAATTTTCTTCAAACCGCCAGTTTTAAAGGAATGATTTCTCACTAAAACCGGCACTAGCATGATATAACCAACTGTTTGATATTTTGACTTATATTTAACAATAAATTCACCTAAACTAACTCACTCATGAACCGACGGTTTATGAATGCCTTTGATTAACATTTTATGCTAACCCCGGTTTTGAAATTTCTACCACCAGTACTTAAATACAACCACTGGTTAAAAATTCGACCGGCACTTGGTTTTTTCAGTGTAGTGCCACTTACGTTACACACATACATTTTTTTTTAATAGTTAACATTTATTACCTTCTTTTTACTTTAACTTTTAAATTTTTCTAATAGTAACCAATAAATAACTGAAAAACTATTTTATATTTTTCATTGGTATTAATCTAGAATCATCAATAATCGAACGCTAATTTCAGGAAATTAATACCATAAAATGATTTACAGTAGACCTTACAGATCTCCATTTACAAATCATGATTTTTGTTTGTTTGAATTAATTGTCCGGGTCCCATGCAAATATAGATAACCACCATAAAGGGGCATCCATAAAGGACGTCCGAGGTCAGGGGGAAATTGGGTCTGCGAAATCCGGACATTTTCGGGCAGGGGGGTGGGGGTTGGCTATAAATACGGACGTCCGATTTTTGTATTTTCTATATTTACCATAATATATGCTATAATATTAATTTATCACTGAAATAAAAATGGGCTACCAGATTTGCAATACCAGTAGAGTCCGATTAAATAGCCACTTATTGTTGGCATTAATATATTGGTTGGGGACAGACCTACATTATTTCGTGTTATTAAGCCTTCGTTTACACTAGACTGACTGTACGATCTCCAAAACTATTTTTTTTGTCGACTTTTTTGTATTGTAAATTCGGACGTCCGAGTTGGGAGGGGGGGGGGGGGGGGGGGGTGTTATTGGCAAAAACCGGACAATCTTGGACAGGGGGAGGGGTCTGAAAATCGGGAATTTACTCGGAGGTCCTTTATGGGTGCCCCCTAAGTTACTGAAGGAACCAGAAGGTTCAGGTTGTCTAGGTGGTTAGAGCGTCGGTCCTCCAACCGGTAGGTCTTGAGTTCGAACCCCAGAAAAGGAACAGCTCAGTTTTCTTTAAGCCGTTTATTCTTAGGGACTATCTGTAATGGGAATAAAAGGGTTGGAGTGTGAGTCATGGGTTCTTGGGAGTTAGTTAGTGTGGCACCCTCCATAACCAGATGCACAAGGCACCACCACACACACAAGTAAATGGAGCTGACAAGTAAACACACAAGTAAATACGGACGGCACACTTCGTGCCACCAGACACACAAGTAAATAGAGCTGACACGGACGGCACACTTAGTGCCACCAGACACACAAGTAAATAGAGCTGACACGGACGGCACACTTAGTGCCACCAGACACACAAGTAAATAGAGCTGATACGGACGGCACACTTAGTGTCACCAGACACACAAGTAAATAGAGCTGACACGGACGGCACACTTAGTGCCACCAGACACACAAGTAAATAGAGCTGACACGGACGGCACACTTAGTGCCACCAGACACACAAGTAAATAGAGCTGATACGGACGGCACACTTAGTGCCACCGGACACACAAGTAAATAGAGCTGACACGGACGGCACACTTAGTGCCACCAGACACACAAGTAAATAGAGCTGACACGGACGGCACACTTAGTGCCACCAGACACACAAGTAAATAATAGAGCTGACACGGACGGCACACTTAGTGCCACCACACACACAAGTAAATAGAGCTGACACGGACGGCACACTTAGTGCCACCACACACACAAGTAAATAGAGCTGACACGGACGGCACACTTAGTGCCACCAGACACACAAGTAAATAGAGCTGACACGGACGGCACACTTAGTGCCACCAGACACACAAGTAAATAGAGCTGACACGGACGGCACACTTAGTGCCACCGGACACACAAGTAAATAGAGCTGACACGGACGGCACACTTAGTGCCACCGGACACACAAGTAAATAGAGCTGACACGGACGGCACACTTAGTGCCACCAGACACACAAGTAAATAGAGCTGACACGGACGGCACACTTAGTGCCACCAGACACACAAGTAAATAGAGCTGACACGGACGGCACACTTAGTGCCACCAGACACACAAGTAAATAGAGCTGACACGGACGGCACACTTAGTGCCACCAGACACACAAGTAAATAGAGCTGACACGGACGGCACACTTAGTGCCACCAGACACACAAGTAAATAGAGCTGACACGGACGGCACACTTAGTGCCACCAGACACACAAGTAAATAGAGCTGACACGGACGGCACACTTAGTGCCACCAGACACACAAGTAAATAGAGCTGACACGGACGGCACACTTAGTGCCACCAGACACACAAGTAAATAGAGCTGACACGGACGGCACACTTAGTGCCACCAGACACACAAGTAAATAGAGCTGACACGGACGGCACACTTAGTGCCACCAGACACACAAGTAAATAGAGCTGACACGGACGGCACACTTAGTGCCACCAGACACACAAGTAAATAGAGCTGACACGGACGGCACACCTAGTGCCACCAGACACACAAGTAAATAGAGCTGACACGGACGGCACACTTAGTGCCACCAGACACACAAGTAAATAGAGCTGACACGGACGGCACACTTAGTGCCACCAGACACACAAGTAAATAGAGCTGACACGGACGGCACACTTAGTGCCACCAGACACACAAGTAAATAGAGCTGACACGGACGGCACACTTAGTGCCACCAGACACACAAGTAAATAGAGCTGACACGGACGGCACACTTAGTGCCACCAGACACACAAGTAAATAGAGCTGACACGGACGGCACACTTAGTGCCACCAGACACACAAGTAAATAGAGCTGACACGGACGGCACACTTAGTGCCACCAGACACACAAGTAAATAGAGCTGACACGGACGGCACACTTAGTGCCACCGGACACACAAGTAAATAGAGCTGACACGGACGGCACACTTAGTGCCACCAGACACACAAGTAAATACGGACGGCACACTTAGTGCCACCAGACACACAAGTAAATACGGACGGCACACTTAGTGCCACCAGACACACAAGTAAATACGGACGGCACAGTTAGTGCCACCAGACACACAAGTAAATACGGACGGCACACTTAGTGCCACCAGACACACAAGTAAATACGGACGGCACACTTAGTGCCACCAGACACAAAAAGAAATTAGCGACGGACAAGTTACGCTCATAGTTGATCAGTAAACAAGGAACGACTGCACATACACAATAAACGCTCACTAAATTCCTGTAAACCCTTTGTAGGTGTCAGATCCGGCCTTACCAAGCGGGATCCAGTCTGCCGCCACACAACCGCGGCTCTCCATTGCAACAGCCACACCTCCACCGCCGCCCGCATTCCGAGACGATCACTCATCTCCCGCACCCACGACAACGGGCAGCCCGACTGGGGCCAAGAGGACCTCGGTAATGGATTCCGTGAAGTTATTCGAATCTACCGCCGGTGACGGTGAATCTTCAACGGACACTGATCCCTCAACCCCTGCGGGTGGTGACGTCACTGGGACCACTCGCGGTGACGTAATCCGGCCGTCATTGGTTGGGGTCGCCATAATTCCTCCCCCCGAGGAGTTTGGGGACCGGGATTCCCCGCCCCCCGAGCCCCCCGCCAAGGACTACCCGAGGGGGGGCTCGGTGGACCTGCTGCGGGGGGAACTGGACCAGCTGGGCCAGGCCCTGGGGGCGCGGTTTGTGGACGAGCCGCAGGATGGCGCTGCGCAGGACGCGGACGACGCGGTTCGGCTGCTGGACTCCGTGATCCGCGCTGCCGAGGCCGAGACCGCGTCCTCTCCGCTCGGGTCCCCGGTCGCCACTTCCCCTAGCCAGCCCAAGGGGGCGCCTCGACCAGTCAGAGTAAGTCAATCCAAGGGCGGAGTTGCTAGCCA
Source organism: Nemertoderma westbladi (assembly GCA_032718475.1). Classification (NCBI taxonomy): domain Eukaryota; kingdom Metazoa; phylum Xenacoelomorpha; order Nemertodermatida; family Nemertodermatidae; genus Nemertoderma; species Nemertoderma westbladi. Next base: position 15,610 of record JAUCBJ010008233.1, read on the forward strand.
CCTACCGGTTGCAAATGGAACTGTAAAATCAACAGCCAGTGCCGATTCTACCGCCGACAGCGTATCATCTATGGTAAGTCTTTGTGTCAGGGGGCTAATCTCTCCCCTTACTAAGTAGTATGTTTTGTTTACAAAGTTACTTTGCCAGGAATTCTGGAGTGTTAGTTGGATATGGAGTGTATAAATTAAGGTGTTGGGTGTTAATATATTATTCTTTATTTCTTTACATGAATGGACAATTAGGTTTTTTTCTAGGTTTTTTTCTAAGTCCTATTTTGAACAAACTGCTATAGGTTACAGTTTGATTCAGTTCGAGGATACATTTTATGCATTTACTTTTAATAAAAATACAAATCTTATAATTTTAACTTGTGATTTGGTCCAAATTTCATTATGTATTTATTTATTTATCTTATTGTTTTTTTAGGCCGACCGCTCTGCAAAATACAAGAGTTTGAAGAGAACTCGAAAGTTTGTGGTTGATGGTGTTGAAAGGACGACCACCACTCAAAAAGTTGTGCCAACAAACGCCGACGGTAGAAATAGAACCAGGGCTGAGGTGTATAACGCCAGGTTGGTATAGAGAGATAGAACCAGGGCTGAGGTGTATAACGCCAGGTTGGTATAGAGAGATAGAACCAGGGCTGAGGTGTATAACGCCAGGTTGGTATAGAGAGATAGAACCAGGGCTGAGGTGTATAACGCCATGTTGGTATAGAGAGATAGAACCAGGGCTCAGGTGTATAACGCCATGTTGGTATAGAGAGATATAGAACCAGGGCTGAGGTGTATAACGCCAGGTTGGTAGAGAGAGATAGAACCAGGGCTGAGGTGTATAACGCCAGGTTGGTAGAGAGAGAGATAGAACCAGGGCTGAGGTGTATAACGCCAGGTTGGTAGAGATAGAACCAGTGCTGAGGTGTATAACGCCAGGTTGGTTGAGAGAGAGATAGAACCAGGGCTGAGGTGTATAACGCCAGGTTGGTAGAGAGAGAGATAGAACCAGGGCTGAGGTGTATAACGCCAGGTTGGTAGAGAGAGAGATAGAACCAGGGCTGAGGTGTATAACGCCAGGTTGGTTAAGAGAGAGATAGAACCAGGGCTGAGGTGTATAACGCCAGGTTGGTAGAGAGAGATAGAACCAGGGCTGAGGTGTATAACGCCAGGTTGGTAGAGAGAGAGATAGAACCAGGGCTGAGGTGTATAACGCCAGGTTGGTAGAGATAGAACCAGTGCTGAGGTGTATAACGCCAGGTTGGTTGAGAGAGAGATAGAACCAGGGCTGAGGTGTATAACGCCAGGTTGGTAGAGAGAGAGATAGAACCAGGGCTGAGGTGTATAACGCCAGGTTGGTAGAGAGAGAGATAGAACCAGGGCTGAGGTGTATAACGCCAGGTTGGTAGAGAGAGATAGAACCAGGGCTGAGGTGTATAACGCCAGGTTGGTAGAGATAGAACCAGTGCTGAGGTGTATAACGCCAGGTTGGTTGAGAGAGAGATAGAACCAGGGCTGAGGTGTATAACGCCAGGTTGGTAGAGAGAGAGATAGAACCAGGGCTGAGGTGTATAACGCCAGGTTGGTAGAGAGAGATAGAACCAGGGCTGAGGTGTATAACGCCAGGTTGGTAGAGATAGAACCAGTGCTGAGGTGTATAACGCCAGGTTGGTTGAGAGAGAGATAGAACCAGGGCTGAGGTGTATAACGCCAGGTTGGTAGAGAGAGAGATAGAACCAGGGCTGAGGTGTATAACGCCAGGTTGGTAGAGATAGAAACAGGGCTGAGGTGTATAACGCCAGGTTGGTAGAGAGAGAGATAGAACCAGGGCTGAGGTGTATAACGCCAGGTTGGTAGAGATAGAAACAGGGCTGAGGTGTATAACGCCAGGTTGGTAGAGAGAGATAGAACCAGGGCTGAGGTGTATAACGCCATGTTGGTAGAGAGAGATAGAACCAGGGCTGAGGTGTATAACGCCAGGTTGGTAGAGAGAGATAGAACCAGGGCTGAGGTGTATAACGCCATGTTGGTAGAGAGAGATAGAACCAGGGCTGAGGTGTATAACGCCATGTTGGTAGAGAGAGATAGAACCAGGGCTGAGGTGTATAACGCCAGGTTGGTAGAGATAGAAACAGGGCTGAGGTGTATAACGCCAGGTTGGTAGAGAGAGATAGAACCAGGGCTGAGGTGTATAACGCCATGTTGGTAGAGAGAGATAGAACCAGGGCTGAGGTGTATAACGCCAGGTTGGTAGAGATAGAACCAGGGCTGAGGTGTATAACGCCAGGTTGGTTAAGAGAGAGATAGAACCAGGGCTCAGGTGTATAACGCCAGGTTGGTGAGAAAGAGATAGAACCAGGGCTGAGGTGTATAACGCCAGGTTGGTAGAGATAGAAACAGGGCTGAGGTGTATAACGCCAGGTTGGTATAGGGAGAGATAGAACCAGGGCTGAGGTGTATAACGCCAGGTTGGTATAGGGAGAGATAGAACCTGGGCTGAGGTGTATAACGCCAGGTTGGTAGAGAGAGATAGAACCAGGGCTGAGGTGTATAACGCCATGTTGGTATAGAGAGATAGAACCAGGGCTGAGGTGTATAACGCCAGGTTGGTAGAGAGAGATAGAACCAGGGCTGAGGTGTATAACGCCATGTTGGTAGAGAGAGATAGAACCAGGGCTGAGGTGTATAACGCCATGTTGGTAGAGAGAGATAGAACCAGGGCTGACGTGTATAACGCCAGGTTGGTATAGGGAGAGATAGAACCTGGGCTGAGGTGTATAACGCCATGTTGGTTGAGATAGAGATAGAACCAGGGCTGAGGTGTATAACGCCAGGTTGGTAGAGAGAGATAGAACCAGGGCTGAGGTGTATAACGCCAGGTTGGTATAGGGAGAGATAGAACCTGGGCTGAGGTGTATAACGCCATGTTGGTTGAGAGAGAGATAGAACCAGGGCTGAGGTGTATAACGCCAGGTTGGTAGAGAGAGATAGAACCAGGGCTGAGGTGTATAACGCCAGGTTGGTAGAGAGAGATAGAACCAGGGCTGAGGTGTATAACGCCAGGTTGGTTGAGAGAGAGAGAGATAGAACCAGGGCTCAGGTGTATAACGCCATGTTGGTAGAGAGAGATAGAACCAGGGCTGAGGTGTATAACGCCAGGTTGGTAGAGAGAGATAGAACCAGGGCTGAGGTGTATAACGCCAGGTTGGTATAGAGAGATAGAACCACGGCTGAGGTGTATAACGCCATGTTGGTAGAGAGAGATAGAACCAGGGCTGAGGTGTATAACGCCAGGTTGGTAGAGAGAGATAGAACCAGGGCTGAGGTGTATAACGCCAGGTTGGTATAGGGAGAGATAGAACCTGGGCTGAGGTGTATAACGCCAGGTTGGTTGAGAGATAGATAGAACCAGGGCTGAGGTGTATAACGCCAGGTTGGTAGAGAGAGATAGAACCAGGGCTGAGGTGTATAACGCCATGTTGGTAGAGATAGAACCTGGGCTGAGGTGTATAACGCCATGTTGGTTGAGAGAGAGATAGAACCAGGGCTGAGGTGTATAACGCCAGGTTGGTAGAGAGAGATAGAACCAGGGCTGAGGTGTATAACGCCAGGTTGGTAGAGAGAGATAGAACCAGGGCTGAGGTGTATAACGCCAGGTTGGTTGAGGAGAGAGAGAGATAGAACCAGGGCTCAGGTGTATAACGCCATGTTGGTAGAGAGAGATAGAACCAGGGCTGAGGTGTATAACGCCAGGTTGGTAGAGAGAGATAGAACCAGGGCTGAGGTGTATAACGCCAGGTTGGTATAGAGAGATAGAACCAGGGCTGAGGTGTATAACGCCATGTTGGTAGAGAGAGATAGAACCAGGGCTGAGGTGTATAACGCCAGGTTGGTAGAGAGAGATAGAACCAGGGCTGAGGTGTATAACGCCAGGTTGGTAGAGAGAGAGATAGAACCAGGGCTGAGGTGTATAACGCCAGGTTGGTAGAGAGAGATAGAACCAGGGCTGAGGTGTATAACGCCAGGTTGGTAGAGAGAGATAGAACCAGGGCTGAGGTGTATAACGCCAGGTTGGTATAGGAGAGATAGAACCAGGGCTGAGGTGTATAACGCCATGTTGGTGAGAGAGAGATAGAACCAGGGCTGAGGTGTATAACGCCAGGTTGGTAGAGAGAGATAGAACCAGGGCTGAGGTGTATAACGCCAGGTTGGTAGAGAGAGATAGAACCAGGGCTGAGGTGTATAACGCCAGGTTGGTAGAGAGAGATAGAACCAGGGCTGAGGTGTATAACGCCAGGTTGGTAGAGATAGAACCAGGGCTGAGGTGTATAACGCCATGTTGGTAAGGAGATAGAACCAGGGCTGAGGTGTATAACGCCAGGTTGGTAGAGAGAGAGATAGAACCAGGGCTGAGGTGTATAACGCCAGGTTGGTAGAGAGAGATAGAACCAGGGCTGAGGTGTATAACGCCAGGTTGGTAGAGAGAGATAGAACCAGGGCTGAGGTGTATAACGCCATGTTGGTAGAGAGAGATAGAACCAGGGCTGAGGTGTATAACGCCAGGTTGGTAAGAGAGATAGAACCAGGGCTGAGGTGTATAACGCCAGGTTGGTAAGAGAGAGATAGAACCAGGGCTGAGGTGTATAACGCCAGGTTGGTAGAGAGAGAGATAGAACCAGGGCTGAGGTGTATAACGCCAGGTTGGTAAGAGAGAGATAGAACCAGGGCTGAGGTGTATAACGCCAGGTTGGTAGAGAGAGATAGAACCAGGGCTGAGGTGTATAACGCCAGGTTGGTAGAGAGAGATAGAACCAGGGCTGAGGTGTATAACGCCATGTTGGTAGAGAGAGATAGAACCAGGGCTCAGGTGTATAACGCCAGGTTGGTAAGAGAGATAGAACCAGGGCTGAGGTGTATAACGCCAGGTTGGTAGAGAGAGAGATAGAACCAGGGCTGAGGTGTATAACGCCAGGTTGGTAGAGAGAGAGATAGAACCAGGGCTGAGGTGTATAACGCCATGTTGGTAGAGAGAGATAGAACCAGGGCTCAGGTGTATAACGCCATGTTGGTAGAGATAGAACCAGGGCTGAGGTGTATAACGCCAGGTTGGTTGAGAGAGAGAGAGAACCAGGGCTGAGGTGTATAACGCCAGGTTGGTAGAGAGAGATAGAACCAGGGCTGAGGTGTATAACGCCAGGTTGGTAGAGAGAGATAGAACCAGGGCTGAGGTGTATAACGCCAGGTTGGTTGAGAGAGAGAGAGAACCAGGGCTGAGGTGTATAACGCCAGGTTGGTAGAGAGAGATAGAACCAGGGCTGAGGTGTATAACGCCAGGTTGGTAGAGAGAGATAGAACCAGGGCTGAGGTGTATAACGCCAGGTTGGTAGAGATAGAACCAGGGCTGAGGTGTATAACGCCAGGTTGGTTGAGAGAGAGAGAGAACCAGGGCTGAGGTGTATAACGCCAGGTTGGTAGAGAGAGATAGAACCAGGGCTGAGGTGTATAACGCCAGGTTGGTAGAGAGAGATAGAACCAGGGCTGAGGTGTATAACGCCAGGTTGGTAGAGAGAGAGAGAACCAGGGCTGAGGTGTATAACGCCAGGTTGGTAGAGAGAGATAGAACCAGGGCTCAGGTGTATAACGCCATGTTGGTAGAGATAGAACCAGGGCTGAGGTGTATAACGCCAGGTTGGTAGAGAGAGATAGAACCAGGGCTCAGGTGTATAACGCCATGTTGGTAGAGATAGAACCAGGGCTGCGGTGTATAACGCCAGGTTGGTAGAGATAGAACCAGGGCTGAGGTGTATAACGCCATGTTGGTATAGAGAGAGATAGAACCAGGGCTGAGGTGTATAACGCCATGTTGGTAGAGAGAGAGAGAACCAGGGCTGAGGTGTATAACGCCAGGTTGGTAGAGAGAGATAGAACCAGGGCTCAGGTGTATAACGCCATGTTGGTAGAGATAGAACCAGGGCTGAGGTGTATAACGCCAGGTTGGTAGAGAGAGATAGAACCAGGGCTCAGGTGTATAACGCCATGTTGGTAGAGATAGAACCAGGGCTGAGGTATATAACGCCAGGTTGGTAGAGATAGAACCAGGGCTGAGGTGTATAACGCCATGTTGGTATAGAGAGAGATAGAACCAGGGCTGAGGTGTATAACGCCATGTTGGTAGAGAGAGAGATAGAACCAGGGCTGATGTGTATAACGCCATGTTGGTAGAGATAGAACCTGGGCTGAGGTGTATAACGCCAGGTTGGTAGAGATAGAACCAGGGCTGAGGTGTATAACGCCAGGTTGGTAGAGAGAGAGATAGAACCAGGGCTGAGGTGTATAACGCCAGGTTGGTAGAAGGAGAGATAGAACCAGGGCTGAGGTGTATAACGCCAGGTTGGTTGAGAGAGAGATAGAACCAGGGCTGAGGTGTATAACGCCATGTTGGTAGAGAGAGATAGAACCAGGGCTGAGGTGTATAACGCCAGGTTGGTAGAGAGAGATAGAACCAGGGCTGAGGTGTATAACGCCAGGTTGGTAGAGATAGAAACAGGGCTGAGGTGTATAACGCCATGTTGGTAGAGATAGCACCAGGGCTGAGGTGTATAACGCCAGGTTGGTAGAGAGAGAGATAGAACCAGGGCTGAGGTGTATAACGCCAGGTTGGTAGAAGGAGAGATAGAACCAGGGCTGAGGTGTATAACGCCAGGTTGGTTGAGAGAGAGATAGAACCAGGACTGAGGTGTATAACGCCATGTTGGTAGAGAGAGATAGAACCAGGGCTGAGGTGTATAACGCCATGTTGGTAGAGAGATATAGAACCAGGGCTGAGGTGTATAACGCCATGTTGGTAGAGAGAGATAGAACCAGGGCTGAGGTGTATAACGCCAGGTTGGTAGAGAGAGATAGAACCAGGGCTGAGGTGTATAACGCCAGGTTGGTTGAGAGAGAGATAGAACCAGGACTGAGGTGTATAACGCCATGTTGGTAGAGAGAGATAGAACCAGGGCTGAGGTGTATAACGCCATGTTGGTAGAGAGATATAGAACCAGGGCTGAGGTGTATAACGCCATGTTGGTAGAGAGAGATAGAACCAGGGCTGAGGTGTATAACGCCATGTTGGTAGAGAGAGATAGAACCAGGGCTGAGGTGTATAACGCCATGTTGGTTGAGAGAGAGATAGAACCAGGGCTGAGGTGTATAACGCCATGTTGGTAGATAGAGATAGAACCAGGGCTGAGGTGTATAACGCCAGGTTGGTAGAGAGAGAGAGAACCAGGGCTGAGGTGTATAACGCCATGTTGGTAGAGAGAGATAGAACCAGGGCTGAGGTGTATAACGCCATGTTGGTAGAGAGAGATAGAACCAGGGCTGAGGTGTATAACGCCATGTTGGTTGTGAGAGAGATAGAACCAGGGCTGAGGTGTATAACGCCAGGTTGGTAGAGATAGAACCAGTGCTGAGGTGTATAACGCCAGGTTGGTAAATACCCGGCAGATACATTGGGATTTGAGATACCGGTATATGATAGTGGTTTAAGTAAACAACGAGGATTTCATATCCTTTTATCTAAAAATAGTTAAATTAAAAAAAAAACTAATATACGAAATTGGATAGAGTTTCAACAAAAGCAAACAGTCGGCCGAAACCGGAGGCAACCCGAGGGTAGGGGTGGGCGCTACTCCTATCTGCTACTCGAGGGAAGGAATGCGCGCTACTCTTATCTGCTACCCGAGGGTAGGGGTGGGCGCTACTCCTATCTGCTACCCAAAGGTAGGGGCGGGCGCTACTCCTATCTGCTACCCGAGGGTAGGGGTGGGCGCTACTCCTATCTGCTACCCGAGGGTAGGGGTGGGCGCTACTCCTATCTGCTACCCGACGGTAGGGGTGGGCGCTACTCCTATCTGCTACCCGACTGTAGGGGTGGGCGCTACTCCTATCTGCTACCCGAGGGTAGGGGTGGGCGCTACTCCTATCTGCTACCAGAGGGTAGGAATGGGCGCTACTCCTATCTGCTACCCGAAGGTAGGGGTGGGCGCTACTCCTATCTGCTACCCGAAGGTAGGGGTGGGCGCTACTCCTATCTGCTACCCGAAGGTAGGGGTGGGCGCTACTCCTATCTGCTACCCGAGGGTAGGGGTGGGCGCTACTCCTATCTGCTACCCGAGGGTAGGGGTGGGCGCTACTCCTATCTGCTACCCAAAGGTAGGGGCGGACGCTACTCATATCTGCTACCCGACGGTAGGGGTGGGTGCTACTCCTATCTGCTACCCGAAGGTAGGGATGGGCGCTACTCCTATCTGCTACCCGAAGGTAGGGGTGGGCGCTACTCCTATCTGCTACCCGAGGGTAGGGGTGGGTGCTACTCCTATCTGCTACCCGAGGGTAGGGGTGGGCGCTACTCCTATCTGCTACCCAAAGGTAGGGGCGGACGCTACTCATATCTGCTACCCGACGGTAGGGGTGGGCGCTACTCCTATCTGCTACCCGACGGTAGGGGTGGGCGCTACTCCTATCTGCTACCCAACGGTAGGGGTGGGCGCTATTCCTATCTGCTACCCGACGATAGGGGTGGACGCTACTCCTATCTGCTACCCGAAGGTAGGGGTGGGCGCTATTCCTATCTGCTACCCGACGGTTGGGGTGGGCGCTACTCCTATCTGCTACCCGACGGTAGGGGTTGGCGCTACTCCTATCTGCTACCCGAAGGTAGGGGTGGGCGCTATTCCTATCTGCTACCCGACGGTTGGGGTGGGCGCTACTCCTATCTGCTACCCGACGGTAGGGGTGGGCGCTACTCCTATCTGCTACCCGACGGTAGGGGTGGGCGCTACTCCTATCTGCTACCCGACTGTAGGGGTGGGCGCTACTCCTATCTGCTACCCGACGGTAGGGGTGGGCGCTATTCCTATCTGCTACCCGACGGTAAGGGTGGACGCTACTCATATCTGCTACCCGACGGTAGGGGTGGGCGCTACTTCTATCTGCTACCCGACGGTAGGGGTGGGCGCTACTCCTATCTGCTACCCGACGGTAGGGGTGGGCGCTACTCCTATCTGCTACCCGACGGTAGGGGTGGGCGCTACTCCTATCTGCTACCCGACGGTAAGGGTGGACGCTACTCATATCTGCTACCCGACGGTAAGGGTGGACGCTACTCATATCTGCTACCCGACGGTAGGGGTGGGCGCTACTTCTATCTGCTACCCGATGGTAGGGGTGGGCGCTACTCCTATCTGCTACCCGACGGTAGGGGTGGGCGCTACTCCTATCTGCTACCCGAAGGTAGGGGTGGGCGCTATTCCTATCTGCTACCCGACGGTTGGGGTGGGCGCTACTCCTATCTGCTACCCGACGGTAGGGGTGGGCGCTACTCCTATCTGCTAACCGACGGTAGGGGTGGACGCTACTCATATCTGCTACCCGAAGATAGGGGTGGACGCTAATCCTATCTGCTACCCGACGGTAGGGGTAGGCGCTACTCCTATCTGCTATCCGACGGTAGGGGTGGGCGCTACTCCTATCTGCTACCCGAAGGTAGGGGTGGACGCTACTCCTATCTGCTACCCGAAGGTCAGGGTGTGCGCTACTCCTATCTGCTAACCGACGGTAGGGGTGGACGCTACTCATATCTGCTAACCGACGGTAGGGGTGGACGCTACTCATATCTGCTACCCGAAGATAGGGGTGGACGCTAATCCTATCTGATACCCGACGGTAGGGGTAGGCGCTTCTCCTATCTGCTACCCGACGGTAGGGGTGGGCGCTACTCCTAGCTGCTACCCGAGGGTAGGAATGGGCGCTACTCCTATCTGCTACCCGAAGGTAGGGGTGGGCGCTACTCCTATCTGCTACCCGAAGGTAGGGGTGGACGTACTCATATCTGCTACCCGAAGATAGGGGTGGACGCTAATCCTATCTGCTACCCGACGGTAGGGGTAGGCGCTACTCCTATCTGCTACCCGAAGGTAGGGGTGGGCGCTACTCCTATCTGCTACCTGAAGGTAGGGGTGGGCGCTACTCCTATCTGCTACCCGACGGTAGGGGTGGGCGCTACTCCTATCTGCTACCCGACGGTAGGGGTGGACGCTACTCCGATCTGCTACCCGAAGGTAGGGGTGGACGCTACTCCTATCTGCTACCCGAAGGTAGGGGTGGGCTCTACCCCTATCTGCTACCCGAAGGTAGGGGTGGGCACTACTCCTATCTGCTACCTGAAGGTAGGGGTGGGCGCTACTCCTATCTGCTACCCGATGGTAGGGGTTGGCGCTACTCCTATCTGCTACCAGAAGGTAGGGGTGGGCGCTACTCCAATCTGCTACCCGACGGTAGGGGTGGGCGCTACTCATATCTGCTACCCGACGGTAGGGGTGGACGCTACTCCTATCTGTTACCCGAATGTAGGGGTGGGCGCTACTCCTATCTGCTACCCGAGGGTAGGGGTGGGCGCTACTCCTATCTGCTACCCGAAGGTAGGGATGGGCGCTACTCCTATCTGCTACCCGAAGGTAGGGGTGGGCGCTACTCCTATCTGTTACCCGACGGTAAGGGTGGGCGCTACTCTTATCTGCTACCCGACGGTAGGGGTGGACGCTACTCATATCTGCTACCCGAAGGTAGGGGTTGGCGTTACTCCTATCTGCTACCCGAGGGTAGGAATGGGCGCTACTCCTATCTGCTACCCTAAGGTAGGGGTGGGCGCTACTCACATCTGCTACCCGAAGGTAGGGGTTGGCGTTACTCCTATCTGCTACCCGAGGGTAGGGGTGGGCGCTACTCCTATCTGCTACCCGACGGTAGGGGTGGACGCTACTCCTATCTGCTACCCGAAGGTAGGGGTGGGCGCTATTCCTATCTGCTACCCGACGGTTGGGGTGGGCGCTACTCCTATCTGCTACCCGACGGTAGGGGTGGGCGCTACTCCAATCTGCTACCCGACGGTAGGGGTGGACGCTACTCCTATCTGCTACCCGACGGTAGGGGTGGACGCTACTCCTATCTGCTACCCGAAGGTCAGGGTGGGCGCTACTGCTATCTGCTACCCGAAGGTAGGGATGGGCGCTACTCCTATCTGCTACCCGAGGGTAGGGGTGGGCGCTACTCCTATCTGCTACCAGAGGGTAGGAATGGGCGCTACTCCTATCTGCTACCCGAAGGTAGGGGTGGGCGCTACTCCTATATGCTACCCGAAGGTAGGGGTGGGCGCTACTCCTATCTGCTACCCGAAGGTAGGGGTGGGCGCAACTCCTATCTGCTACCCGAGGGTAGGGGTGGGCGCTACTCCTATCTGCTACCCGAGGGTAGGGGTGGGCGCTACTCCTATCTGCTACCCAAAGGTAGGGGCGGACGCTTCTCATATCTGCTACCCGACGGTAGGGGTGGGTGCTACTCCTATCTGCTACCCGAAGGTAGGGATGGGCGCTACTCCTATCTGCTACCCGAAGGTAGGGGTGGGCGCTACTCCTATCTGCTACCCGAGGGTAGGGGTGGGCGCTACTCCTATCTGCTACCCGAGGGTAGGGGTGGGCGCTACTCCTATCTGCTACCCAAAGGTAGGGGCGGACGCTACTCATATCTGCTACCCGAAGGTAGGGGTGGACGCTACTCCTATCTGCTACCCGACGGTAGGGGTAGGCGCTACTCCTATCTGCTACCCGACGGTAAGGGTGGGCGCTACTCCTATCTGCTACCCGATGGTAGGGGTGGGCGCTACTATCTGCTACCCGACGGTAGGGGTGGGCGCTACTCCTATCTGCTACCCGAGGGTAGGGGTGGGCGCTACTCCTATTGCTACCGGACGGTAGGGGTGGACGCTACTCATCTGCTACCCGAAGGTAGGGGTGGGCGCTATTCCTATCTGCTACCCGACGGTAGGGGTGGGCGCTACTCCTATCTGCTACCCGACGGTAGGGGTGGACGCTACTCATATCTGCTACCCGTAGGTAGGGGTGGACGCTATTCCTATCTGCTACCCGACAGTAGGGGTGGGCGCTACTCCTATCTGCTACCCGACGGTAGGGGTTGGCGCTACTCCTATCTGCTACCCGACGGTAGGGGTGGACGCTACTCATATCTGCTACCCGAAGGTAGGGGTGGACGCTACTCCTATCTGCTACCCGACGGTAGGGGTAGGCGCTACTCCTATCTGCTACCCGACGGTAAGGGTGGGCGCTACTCCTATCTGCTACCCGACGGTAGGGGTGGGCGCTACTATCTGCTACCCGACGGTAGGGGTGGACGCTACTCATATCTGCTACCCGACGGTAGTGGTGGGCTCTACCCCTATCGGCTACCCGACGGTAGGGGTGGGCGCTACTCCTATCTGCTACCCGACGGTAGGGGTGGACGCTACTTATTATTATTCTCGCCTATTAGGCGCAGCACCAGTCAAGCTGGTATATAATTGAATAGTTAAATAATGAAGTAAAATGACACATCAGTGACAATAAAATATGGCTAATCGTAAACAGTGACTAAAATCATAATTATAATTATTTACGTAAACAGAGACAGTATCATCAATTAAAGTTATTTACCATTTACGTCACACACCTTGACAACTTTAAAACCAGGCGGGATAACAAAATAAATCTAATATCATGTTGTGCTTAAATTTAAAACTGGTAGATAAACGGTAGCAGCTATCTATGAAGTTGATTTTGACCGCCTCTGCTAGTGATACTTCACCTGGTATTATTCGATTTTTTAGGGCTGATTTTGAGTATTTATTTGTTAAAAGAGACTGCATATTGGGGAGTGGGTATGCTTTATAACTCTTTTCATATGTGGAGAAGACACCTGTGTAAGAAGCACCGTATTCCGAAGCACTTACTCGAAGGAATGACTGAATTAACATATTGTTGGATTCAAACGATCGTGTAATGATCCCAATATTTTGCCGATATACTTCCATTGAGAGTGGAATACAACCAAGTAGGTTGTACACAACCTGGTTGTCTGCATATGGTCCGAGGTGGAGGATGCTCCGTAAGGCCTTACGGTATGCCACATCTAACAGTTCGATTTCAGTATCACGCATGGAACCCACAGTAAACTTGAGAGTATACAAGATGGAAGGTATAGCTACCGTCCGCCATATATATCCAACGGTTGTGCAGTCAAAGTGTCTTGTAGTCCAACCATGTCTGTGAAAGCAGCTGGTTAACCTTGCGATCGACTGCTGTGCATCCTTTAATGCAGATGTATTCACTGAGTACAATGGATAACCCAGGAATGTAAGTTTAGGGCTGGCTGGAACTAAGGTGGTATTAATACTTAGAAACGACGGGATTTCTTTTGCCGATTGACCATTCCCAACGAATACCGCCCATTTCGTTTTGGATCCTTCTATGTCCAATTTTATATTGTTGAGCTCTGTTGTTAGTAACAACACCATTGCCTCTAAGTCATGCATTGTACGGCTGCAAAGAAGCACATCATCAGCATAAGCTAGGCAGCCCAACCAATGAAGATGAAGGTTAAATCCATATCCACTTGACTCAAGTGCTGAGATAGCATCTGAGGTGTAGAAGAGAAATAATAATGGTGATATCAAGCTACCCTGTTTCACACCCCGCCGAATGATGATTCCCTCACAATCTATTAAGTTACCAAAACGTAGATAGGCGGCTGTTTGGAGATAATACGAAACCATGGACAGACAGATGAATGGATTGAGGTAGGATGATAGCTTCTTGAATAGTGTAATGTACTGGACGTTATCAAATGCTCCATGCATGTCCATCTGACACATGTAAACGTTTTGACCCCGACTACGTTGTGAATTCAAAAATTCTAGAAGTGCTGCGATGATTAAATCTGAGCCCATTTTCTTTTGATATGCCAGCTGGGAAAGTGGGATGCATTCAAAAAGCACAGGCAAATATTCCTGCAGCAGGACGCTTTCAAAAACCTTCCCAAAGATACTAACTGAAGATATTGGGCGATAGGACCTTGGATTCAACTGTGGACGGTTTTTCCCTTTATATATATGAGTAATTAACGTTTTGCCAAATAATTCAGGCACTTCCCCCAATCGAAAGCATGCATTGACGATATCTGCAAGAACTTCAGTTATGAATGATTCCTCTAGGCAAAGAAGATGCTCAACCATTAGTGAAGCTGCATCAGTTGCTTTCCCCAGTGCAAGAGAAGCAATCGCCCGTCGAATAGTGCAAGGAGAAATAATGGGTGGCAAAATATCGTTACATGAACTACGAAGCTTATCTGTAAACTGCAATAGTTCATCGTCTTCCTGGACATTCGGCTCATTCCTGCACTTCAAGTCTTCTCTTAGAAGTTCTTGAACATCCCTTGGTGGCGTAGATTTGTCTTTCTTACTAAAATACTGCCAGAATTGCCTAGGATTTTTATCAAATCCTGTTGCTCTCTTCCGAATGTCTTTATGTAAGAGAGATTTGGTCAGATAATTTTTCAGTTTCCTTATTGAACGACGCGATTCTTTGTAGGCATCTCCAAATATATTATCATCACCTTTACCATCTTTGCACCATAAATTGTATAGTTGTCGACATGTATTTGTTCTTGATTTCAAAACCCTTGATCGTATACGCAAATTCTTTGTTACATGCTTATTTGAATGGGTACATGGGAGGTTATGATTGGCTGATAGAGTAAGTATCATTTGCAGTTGGTTTACAAATATATTTGTGTCATCTGCAGTCCATTTTGTAGCACTTGGCAATGTCTTATATATGTCGCTAATTCTCTGCGTTACATCATTTTGAAAACGTGTGAGATGATCCTCGCTTATCCTGTTCCATGCAACTCTACCTTTGAGCCGGCGGGAGTCATGCTGTTGTTCCTCGCAGTTATATACTCGGCTGGTTTTGAACTGGAACAGTGCTGTCAGAGGAACGTGATCCGAGTGGTATGTGCACTCTTCTTTAAAAATTGTACCCTGAACAAGTTGGTCATTGCCATGTTCATTGGTTATAATGTGATCTATATAGGAAGATCCGTGTCCCCGAAAAGTAATACATGGCCCCAAGAATTTATTTTCTGTGTCAGCCGCAACCAGACTTCTGTCTACTAAGAAGGAATTGAACCGTGAACCTCTGTCTGTTGGTTTATCCCAACCCCTGCGGGGACCCTGCAAAGGACCAAGGTCAGCGTTGGTATCAGCTAGTATTAGTGGTGTAGCATCTTCATATTGGTCAAGGATATTGCTGAGTCTCCCCAAAAATTCCTCATAATTTGCTTTGGGTTTTGAAGTGTCAGGGAAATAGCCATTCAATAAAACTACTGGTTGTACGACTTGGCAGAGTGATGCATGTATCCCTATGATATCTTCCCCTGATACAATTTTACTGACATTGGAAAAAGTAGATTTTCGAAATAGCATAGCTACACCACCCCGTACACCATTGTTGACCACATAGTCTCGACATGTAAAGTAGCAATCAAATTCATTGTGTAACTTCGGTAATAAGTAAGTAGCTTCTAAATTATCCATCCATATTTCTTGCAATGCAAGAATGTCTAGGCTATCCAACAGTCCAGCAACAACATCCCAGCTCGGGATAATTCCTCGCACATTAAATGTACCAACTCGCAAGTCACAAGTATCTGGTCGTTGAATATTGTATACTTTGTCAGGTGGTGACGTCTTTGTGCTAAACATACTGCTGCCGCCTAGAAACAGTCACTCTATTGTTGCTAGCGTTCTGTACATATTTGTTGCCACCAAACTTTGTAATGTTGTTGGCTGTAGCTGTAATGTTCATGATGTTCCACTTTCGACAATTGATATAGTGAGGCCAAAAAGAGCTACCTAGTAGAGTCGATTGTGCTGACGCATCTGTAGTGATTCGCAAGCTTGTTGTGTTTCCATCTGTATGTACTGATGATATCCTGTGTAAGTGTATCCCTCTATTCCTTATAAGCTTTTCAATGCCTAACAAATCGATATCTCTTCTATCGGCTGTGACTTGGAGATAAGAGTATGGGTTATTCAGGACGTATCCTTTCCTGTTGTGTTGCGTTTGTTTGTCAGATGATCCAGGTTGCGAACTTATGCCTCCATTATGTATTACTTTATATGCATCGTTTTGTTTCTCCTTGGATATGGTCTCACTGTGACCGAATGCCCTGTTATTACGTTTTGTATTCTGCCAGGGGTTGTTGTTACCAGTGGTTGTTCTTGTGTCCTCTCTGTTGTGATCCATATTTCTTGAGCTCCTTGAATGGGCTACATTATTCTGCACTTCATTGAAAGGCCCTAAGGAGTCATAATAGTTATAGCAAGTTGTTGTTGGCTGCGGCTGTTGTCTATGATCCCTTCCACTGCCTAGATTCAATTTAGGGATTTGTCTACTTGTTCCATTATGATGGTTTATATTATTCTGTGGTTTTCGAGATTTATTCGTTGAAAACAGATTAGTGTTTTGTTGGTTAGATCTAGATGACTTCAATGTTGGATGCCTGTGTCTGTCCACATCCACTGATGCCGGATTGGTTTGTTTCCTGTAGGGCCCATCTGCTTCCTTCATATAGTTATGATTTTCAGTTTTATTGTGATGGTCGAAAGAGTGGATGTTGTTTGTATTTATATTTGAGGTAAGAGTTGCCTCAAGGACTATCCGTGCATGTCGCTCATGATTTAATTCATCTTTTAAATTACAGACACTTTCCTTTAGTACTGTATTCTCATTTTCAAGAACAGAAAGTCGTGCCTGAATTGTGGCTACTGAATGTACCAGATCGAGCCTTAGTTGGTCTGTGGCATTATCTTCTACTTTGACGCTACTGGTACTAATGTTACACTTTCGCAATCGTTTTCTGCATAGTTCCGTGAAAAGGTTCTCCTTTATGCACATTAAAAGCTCATAAATATCAATGCACAGTTCTTTGATCGAATTTCTGGAGATTACTTCAAATGTGGAGCTTTGGGTTGGGTGCATCAACCGCTTGACATCAATGAGCAGCTCATCTCTGGCACAGTGCAGTTTGGGCTTATTCTCCTGTGATATCATCTTGAGAGCTTTTTTCCTGTTTGATTTGATGATATTAGTAAAGTCAATTGAATAGGTTCTGTGGGAAAGTGTTTCGTTATTCATGGACTGTGATGAAAGTTGTGTTGATGTTTGTGGGAATTGTGCATTCGTCGATGATGGTTGTATTTTAGTATGTGAAGCACTTCCTGATGGTTTGGATTTTGAAGGATGTGGTATTGCTGGTGGTGGGAGGATGCGACTCTGTTGATGTTGAACTCCACTCTCATCGTAGATTGTATTCTCATATTCCAGGTAGCCAATTTTCACATTTGCAACACCGGTGGAAGAGGAAATCTCATTTGATTCGGTAGTTAGAGAGCTGTTATTTTTTACTTGAGTCGGTGGGACGTACGTTCGGTCACAAATAACCTGGGGATGTTCCATAAGTTTGCAATTCTTGAGACATGAAAGAACCCAGTGCCTAGCGGCAGTACTATCATGGTAAATGGGTGATATCGTTGAACTTCCCTGAGCCTGAGCTAGAGCATACAGGCATAAATATATTCCACAGTTTACATAATCATGTTCAGGTTGCTGTGGATATGGCGGCGTACCACCGGCAACTATCCATTTCCGGCTAGAGGAGTCTGATATATTCCAATCGCTATTACAATCAATGAGAGATAGTAGGTCTGCGATGGCAAAGGTCGTGTTAGTAGGCATAGAAGAACCTTTTGAGCTTAGCAATTTGACCGTTTTTATTTGTAAATCTGCAACATGTAGAACCCAGTGATTTTTGGTACATTCTGGAAAAAATATTAGATGTGGTCGGTGTTTTGTGTGTCTCGCAATGTAGTGGCGGGCCACATATTGTACCGCGATCAGTTGATCATGACCAGGTCGTCGCAGGTTATATGTTAGAGTTGTCAGAATGGGAGCTGTATGTGGATACTGCCTGCAGATTAATCCCAGAAAACCGTCAACTACATCATCGTTAATCCATAGGTTTGCTGTATTTATAATTTCTTCTTGTTTTTTGGGCTCACTGTAGTTTAACTCCAGACACTTCAGCGATTCTTTTGCTGGTACTGGGTAGTTAGGCGCTGTAGTGCAGATAGAGTCAATGAAGATTCTAATTTCAGATGGTATGTCACGTTCGCACATATTTAGATTGTTGTCTGGGTAAACATCATAACCAGTGCCGGCATCATTAGTTGCTTCATTGTAAGCGTGGCGCACCTTAGGGTTTAAGTTTCCACCCAATGTAACATCGTCAATGACTACCACACTGTTGTCAAATGATACATGTTTGTGTTCAGGATCATCTTCAGTAAGATCTATTGTTTCTGGAATAGTGATTTCAGGTTTATGTTTCTTCCTGAAGAAATCAGTTATCTTTGTTATATGAGTAGACTGATTCTTGTTGGAGAGGTTCCCTGATACTGCGATCGAGGAAGGATCGACTCCGGTTAAACTCGAGGAAGAATCGACTTCGGTTAAACTCGAGGAAGGATCGACTCCGGTTAAACTCGAGGAAGGATCGACTCTGGTTAAACTCGATGAGGGATCGACTCCGGTTAAACTCGAGGAAGGATCGACTCCGGTTGAACTCGAGGAAGGATCGACTCCGGTTAAACTCGAGGAAGGATCGACTCCGGTTAAACTCGAGGAAGGATCGACTCCGGTTAAACTCGAGGAAGGATCGACTCCGGTTAAACTCGAGGAAGGATCAACTCCGGTTAAACTCGGGGAAGGATCGACTCCGGTTAAACTCGAGGAAGGATCGACTCCGGTTAGACTCGAGGAAGGATCGACTCTGGTTAAACACGAGGAAGGATCGGCATCGGTTGAGGTCAAGGACGGATCGACTCCGGTTAAACTCGAGGAAGGATCGACACTGGTTAAACTCGAGGAAGGATCGACTCCGGTTGAACTTGGGGGAGGATCGACTCCAGTTGAAGTCGAGGAATGATCGGCACCGGTTGAGCTAGATGAAGGATCGACTCCGGTTGAAGTCGAGGAAGGGTCGGCTCCGCTTAAACTCGAGGAAGGATCAACTCCGGTTAAACTCGGGGAAGGATCGACTCCGGTTAAACTCGAGGAAGGATCGACTCCGGTTAGACTCGAGGAAGGATCGACTCTAGTTGAACACGAGGAAGGATCGGCATCGGTTGAGGTCAAGGACGGATCGACTCCGGTTAAACTCGAGGAAGGATCGACACCGGTTAAACTCGAGGAAGGATCGACTCTGGTTGAACTTGGGGGAGGATCGACTCCAGTTGAAGTCGAGGAATGATCAGCACTGGTTGAGCTAGATGAAGGATCGACTCCGGTTGAAGTCGAGGAAGGATCGGCTCCGGTTAAACTCGAGGGACGATCGACTCCGGTTAAACTCGAGGAAGGATCGACTCCAGTTGAAGTCGAGGAATGATCGGCACCGGTTGAGCTCGATGAAGGATCGACTCCGGTTGAAGTGAAGTCGTGCGTATCGGTGCACGATTGAGCGGATGGAGTGCCTGAGTCCCGGCGGAGGTCCTCTGGGAATATCGCTTTTCCTTTTAAATCTAAAAGGCGCATAGCACGCTTGAGTTTTTCTGGACGAGATCCCGTAGTGGTTAAATCGTTCTTGTCAAGGAACCGTTTCAGTGTCTCCGTGTTCATTTTACGGAGACGAGTGTAATCCATATCCAGAAATACGTGGACGCTAGCACTCGTCTATACGCCCGTTCTGTCTATCCGAGGGATCGCTTGTTGAGGTCTCTGACGTGGTTGTAGGCTACGAACCCGGCCTCCAGCGAGTATTCTCTGCCAGAAACCTTCGCGCGCGTATTACAGTAGGTACAGCAAATAAAATAAAATAAAATCGGAGATAAAATTATGAGTCTGACAGTATTGTCGTGTAGTACAGCGGTACAGCAGTATTAATTAAAATAATTGTGAAATAAAAGCATATCTACATCCAAAAAAGTTTTAACAATCGTCAGCCAAGGAGTAAACCGCATTGCAATTGACGACGTCGATCTCGATTACATAAGTGTTAAACTATCGAGTCCAACCAACCCATCGTTCCATGGGACAATACAGGATGTCCTACCGGACAGCAGTGACTGGGCTACGGTTGTTATCAGTGAGATTATGTTCCGAAATTCAGGGTCCAACAAGCTGACCTCTTCCCGTACAACAGTCTCAAACTCATTGCAGCAAACAAACTCCCACTACGTATACTCAGACAATACCCAATTAAAATCACGTATTCGGGGGAAACAGCGCACACCCATCTGGTCTTCCCTCCGGAAGTCAACGGCCTCATACTCTCGAAACAAGTTGCCAAGGACCTTGGAATCATTCCCAAGAACTTCCTGACTCAAATCATATGCCATGCCAATGTCACTTTCATGGCACCCGGGCAGCACACCGGCAGTCCCATGGAACTTCTCACTGAATTCGCCGACTTTTGTTTTGCCGTTTACGCCGAATTTCGTAGGTGTGTATACCTGCGCAACTTAAATAATCAGGTCAGGAGACCCAACTATCCAACTCCTAGCCCATATGGCTTGCGCCAATATCCCACCATCAGCTCACATATTTTCTGCCTTCAACGCCGCATCGGGATACTGGCAGGTGCCACTCGATGAGGAATCGCAACCCCTCACCATATTCCATATTCGCGACCCCATGGGGTCAATACAAGCACCTATGCAGCCCAATGGGACTCATTTCATCTGGGGATGAATATAACCAATGGGGCAATGATGCTCTGCTCGGTCTCCCTAACACAGTTAAACACATAGATGACATACTCCTCTATGACTCAACCATAGAGGAACACATCGCACACTTACGCGTGTTCCTTAACTGCTGTTGCATACACGGCATCTGCCTCCACCCTGGTAAAACCCAACTTGCCCAGCCTGAGGTTCGGTTAGCGAGATACATATTTGGCGCCTCTGGAGTAAAAGCAGAACCCGCAAAACTACGCGCGATCTCCAGTTTCCCATGCCAAGCCAACCCCACCATCACCAACTTAAACAGTTTTGTCAGACTAGCTGAGCAACTGGTGGTTTTCAGCGCCAACCTACTGTAGCTTCTATACTCGGTCCATTGCATCCTCTCCTAAGAACTCCTCAAAAGTATCCAAAAAACTCATTTATATGGACAATGGACCACAACCTCACCTTTGAAGCAACTAAAAAGGCGCTCACATCGCCCCTGATCCTTACAACATTCGACTCTACTGGAAATGGCGATCCAAACGAACGCCTCCTATCTCCATGGACTTGGATACGCCCTGCTACAATGACACGGTGAAACCTGGAGATTCGACGAATCCACCGAGATGGAGGCACATTACGCAATGGTGGAACTCGAACTGCTTGCCACAGTGTGGGTAATAAACAAATGTCGATTATTTCTGTTGGGAATTCCCCACTTCGAACTTATTGTTGACCACCAGCCACTGGTGACAATAATAGTCAAATATACACTTGACGCCACCAACAACATCCACCTCCAGCGTTTGAAGGCTAAACTCTCCCCATACATCTTCACAATGATATGGAAGAAGGGGAAATCCTACCTCATTCCTGACGCCCTCTCACTCGCTCCCATCGATGACCCCAGGGTAATGACGTCACAGACGATGGAGAAATCTCAGTGTATATCTGTGCAACCACCCTTAATGCAGTAGCCATAATCCAGGACCATGCACCGGGCTACCTTGCAGACCCTCCCCTGGATTCCCTGGCTAACACAGCAAAAGATGACCCCAACTACGTCATCTTACACCGCGCTGTCGAGACCGGATTTCCCACCACCTTCCACTCGGACCCAGCTGCTGGAATGTATTGGGCGATCCGGGATGAACTTGCCACGGATGGCGACCTCGTTTTATTTGGGAGTCACATCGTAATCCCCACCGCCACCCACAAAGAGACACTGCGAACTCTCCATGCCTCCAACCAGGGTATCGAGCGTACACTGCGTCGAGCCCGTCAATGCGTCTTTTGGCCTGGACTTACCAATCATGTCACTACGCGCCTGTGACGAATGTCGAATGTCTCACCCAATGCCAAAGCTTTGGAAAAGAAACCTCCACCAGCGACCCACCAGCAACTCGACCATTCGAGAAATGTCAGCCGACCTTTTTGCCCTAGATAGAAAACAATTTATGGTGATGGTCGATCGTTACTCCAGGTGGCCGGAAGTCCACCAATTACATCATACCCCACCGCAGACCATACAATACGTGCCATCCACGAAATATTTATCTGGTTTGGCGTTCCAATCCAATTACGTTCCGATGGAGGAATACAGTTTAATAAGGCTGCGTTCAGCATGTTTCTTAAACACTGGGGTGTCACACCAGTGACGTCATCACTAGAATACCCCCAGAGTAACGGCCCCGCTGAGGCTGCCATTAAGGCCCTGAAAGGACTCCTTTCGAAGACAGGGGCTTCCATACAGTCTCCAGAATTCCTGAAATGCCATTCGGACATCGCTCCCGAGTACCAACACACCATCATGGTGGTGCCACACACCTCCCACCCCTAGTCGTGGGTACACTATTAAGGGTACAACACCCCACTACTAAACGATGGGACCATGGTGGAAGGCCACCTGGTGGAAACCATCGACCACTGGAAATACCGTGTCCGGATGCTGTCCGGAATCGCCGACACGTGTTGGTTAACACAGCAACGGCGTCATCGACAGAAACGCCCACGACAACAATGAAATCACCCACACGTGACGTGAGCTGGGACACACCCCTCACAGACACGCGGGACGCCCCAAAGACATATCCACACTGCGCACGCCGCCAACCTAACAGACTGTTGTGTGTGATGATATGGATTGCCCCACATATGCCAACTATATAGGCTCGCCCCAGATCATAGATAAAAAGATACGTGATCTACCGCTACGTGGCACGACAGTTATTCATTGATGTTGTGCTACTGTTGTACACTGTTAGTAATAGGCTGACTTTATTACAATATACAAGACATCCGAGATATCAAATCTCCGATATTTATGTACCATGATCCTCAGCACATTACATTATATAAATTACTATTCATGAGAGGAAGTGATTGCCATTATCCGTCGCTCATTTAATCTGATCGGTGTTGAGCAAAGGATCGGTAATAAAACTGCAAAACGTACATACTGTACAATACGTTTGGGCCCAACTACATATATCATATATGTGGATGGTTGGGATAAACTTAAGGTTTATGGTTTTGCGGTTCATGGTTGTTCAGGGATGTACCCTATAGATACAAAGATCATACAAAATTTTGCGGCTTGGTTGTGCGTGTGCGTGCCTGCGTGGTGCGTCAACAATTAACGTCCCGTTTGTTGTCTGAAATAACTTTATCCTCCGTGTAGTCGAACAACTTAGAAGACTACATTAGCTACCGGTACATTTAACAACTACATTATGAACATCTACACATTGAATGAATATTTTGAATATTTTCAGGAAAAAATATTCCTAATTTCTTTTCTGGAAAATATATTCCTAAATTTTTCTGGGAGAAATATTCACAATTTGTTCTCACAGCAAATATTATAGGTATATTTTGTATGGCCCCAAATGATGTATGATGAGGCGAGATATTAATTCGCGAGAAATTAATTATGGGATTTGCATCCACTTTCCACCTCACCCTCCCTCTTTTTATAATTTATTTTTACAATGCCATTTTTTAAAAGATGGTTCACATTACCTTACTGAATTAATAACATTTTCTTTTAATGCCTACAATGATGGACTGTGGTTTGTTGGTACTGATAGAAAGCTGGTCATGCTCTATGTAACACAAACTGAATTTCGTTGTAAACTAGCTGAAATGTGGGCATTCGAAAATTTAATGGTTTTGGAGGCTATTTAAAAAAATTCAAACTCCAGAAACCGCCAGCTAGGTTGCTGCAGAGATCCACTTATGCATCATCGATCCATGCGGAACTCTCAATCCGATTACGTTATTACCCCCCCCCCCCCCCCCCCCCCCAACCTTATTTAAGTAGAACCTATCATTGTGGTGCACTGTGTAAAACTAACTCAGCTGCAATAATAGTACCTACTGTAACTTTTAACATTTTACTTTTTTTAATTTTAAACTATTTTTTAACCTTAATTAAATCCTTTTATCACAATGTACAGTTTTGACCTTGTTCCTTAAATATCTACATTTTAATAAATAATTTGGGGCCTATAGATAGAATATATAATTAATATATTATTATGATAATATAAAGAAGTTCCTCTGTCTCCCTAGAAACGTCTTGAATAGCAAGGTTATACTCATATGCGGCCTGACTCTTAACAGAGATAGTGAAAGCCGGCATCAGTCGAACTGAAGCATATTAATGTTATGTTGAGAATGTCTTTCAAAAACTTGTTGATGCGTAAGACGAACTATCCGAAACGCCACCACATCACAAGACTCAGCTATCACGGGTTTCACCATAAACTCTGCTATGAATAACAGTAAACTCTGTGGGAAGCAGTGCATTCTTCAACAAGCGTTGGAATGCAGCAAAATTAAATCGTTGGAAGACCTTGACAGCCTGTAACTTTATTATTACAATTTATTTACTTATGTATTTTAAGTTCTCTTTTTATCATCTATTTTTTATCATATCCATTTTACCATATCATATCCATAGCAAATCTATTCAGATTTCAATAAAAGCTATTAGTTTTCTGTGCCGGTTACGTCACTATTTTAAAATTATTACTTAATTTATTTGTGAAAAATTTATTTGTTGTGGTTCCAATAGAAGGAAATATAATTCAGATCACAGCTTTATTTCCTAAAAAACCCGGCCATGGCCAAAGTAAAGTTAAGGTGTATTAGGGTAATTCCATGTGACTCCTGGGACAGAGAGGCCAAAGGTTCCTCCATTTGAACATGGTTTAAGGAGATGTATAACAAGCATATGTAAAACTTGCTATTGGAATGCAACCATGGATAATGTAGGCTGCAAAATTAATAAAGAACATCATGATATGAATCATTTGAACCATTTTGTGAGCGTTTTTATGCGTGTGACTACGGGGACATGAAAAAAGACACGAATTTTCGACCGTTTTTTTATTTATTTGCTGTCAGCAGCCATCGAAAGATACTGGTTTCAATGATATTTTATGTTGCCACAGCACAACCAAAGTTTGTTTTTAGAGTATTCCCGAGTTCAAAGGGTAATTGGCGTTGCTGCAGCAGAGATTGCTGAGTGTGACTGCTGGGACGTGACTACCGGGACAGCATGTCCCATTTTACAATATAGTTCAACAATCCTAATTATACCCATGTGTGATTGAAGTGAATACATGTTTATACGAAAATAATAATTTTAATCCCATGAATTCAATAAATCCCTAGATGAGCTGTGAATTTGGATTTGTTGTGACTTCTGGGACATTGATCTATATTTGATAAGTTAGCCCGTTAGTCCAGTATTAGAGCACGATCTCGGTGTACCGAGATATAAGGAACTAAAATCAAGTAGTATTACAACGACAATCGAGAGAGAGATATTACATTTAATCACGAAATTAGTCAATTTACTGATAATAATTTGTGACTACCGGGACAATTTATCATACTAATTTATCATTATCATTCAATTTATCTAATCTGGCATGTGTCCATCAACAAATGACCCAATATCAAAACGATACAGTTTCTGACTCCTTACAGTACCACCCATAGGCGTAGGTCTTGCCAACACCTTTACTACTGAGCGATGCGGCTGCAACCCAAACTCTGACTCTAGCTTGAAGGTCGCTGATCCAGGGAGTTTTATATCACTGCGAATGCGAGAAGCAAACTGCACTTCAAGTTCCCCCTCCTCACGAATCTTAACTAACAACGACACAAAGTTTTTGACAACTCTATCTCCAGGGACAGAAACTAGTAGCCAATCACCTACTTCGACAACAGACTCATCAATGTTTACAACAGAATTCTCAGTATCCTGTACTTCAGACACGGTATCAATATGGTTAGTGCTGTCAGTGTTCGTTCGAACATTGTGAACGGGGTTGCTAAATTGATGAATAACCGGTTTGCCATCGACGAAGGTAATTTGGTGAGATGACAAGATTCCAATCAAAGGAGTTGCTGCTGCAAAGTGAGTTGCAATATCAGTTTTAGATGCTGGTAAAGGGTGTAAACTGCGATCGCGATGGGTTTTAGTGACTTCCTGGACAAGAAAAATTAATTTTTTTGCAATAATGGTACAATTTTGCACAGATTGATGTGCCTATAACTTTCCTATAAAGTAATTTCATTGTTTGAATACGTGCGACTTTCTATGTATAAGAAATATAGACAATTGTGTGACATGTGTTGAAATGTGACTCGCGGGACAAAATTTTATCACTCATTGCTACATCCAATGTTAACACTACGATGTAATAATCTATATGCAGTGGAGACCCATGTCATACATTAGGAAAATCTGCCACTGTTTGCCACATACACTCCGATTTATTTTCTTAATGGAAACTTTTCATACTATTTTGTGACTTCCGGGACACGATTTCAGGGATGTTTTTGAGTGCCATGCTCTGCTTTATAATATGTAGCACAGGCCTAAATCTCTAGTATATGAAAGGTGTACATATTGCCTGTTTGTAAACAAAAAATATTCGTTCCAGTCTGCAATCTAGTACTATTGCTTAGCATATTATATTTACATACCGTTTTTCACTACGACTTAAAAACATGTTGCCTTTACTTTAAAACATCGAAAAAATTTTAATGTTGCATTAAAAGTGATATGTTCTCCATTTTCATACATTTCAACTATCCCCAGCACCGATTTCATAACAAATTTTGATGATTCCGGACTTTTATATTCCCATGGTCGTGTCCCATTTTCTGTGGAATTGCCCATT
>JAUCBJ010008234.1:0-5000 GCA_032718475.1 Nemertoderma westbladi
TAATTTAATTTAAGACATTTATTATTTATAGTCAAGCGACTTTCAGTAAAAAACCTTACCGGTAGGTATGCACTAAAAACCAGTAACAGTACATACAGCAGTAAAAACACGATACAGCAATACGACCAAAACTTTACCAAAATAATTAAACCTGTTAAATTTTTTAGTACTATTACATAAAATACAGGAAAATTTTGAAATTTGCGGAAAATTTTGTACTAATTCAAGGTTTTCGAAGCTATTTTGGAAATATAAAACAGTTTACACAGTTGAGTTTAGTTCTTTATTCGTACCGGTAACCATAGTAACATAACTTACCTGAACATCTTTGGCCTTAACGACAGATAGAGGGTCAATGTATAGAATTCTTCTGTCATCAAAATCAATTTGTGGATAGTTACATACAACGGGTCTATCGCAGGTGAACTCGCGTTGGATAACTATTGTTGATACTTCGTTATACGCTATCATAGTAATCCTATATTCTCCTTTGCGACTCTTAAACTTTGGCGCAATTTTTATTTCCGGTTGTTCTGGAATTCAGAAACAAAGGACAAGTTATCTTTCATACGATATCTATCATAAACTAACTACAATACAAGGACATATAGTTTGTTGTCTTTCTAAAGTTAATATGGAATCTACTACTACTACTACTAGGTCGAGCGAACTCGGACAGTGGAAATGAGATCCTTCCAGGCTTCCCGATTCTCCATACTACTACTACTACTAGTACTACTAGGTCGAGCGAACTCGGACAGTGGAAATAAGATCCTTCCAGGCTTCCTAATTCTCCATAGTTGTCGCAATTTCGTTTCTCCCAAGTTCAGTATCCCTTTCAAGTTGATCTATATATGTTATGGCAGGTCGTCCACGACTACGCTTTCCATGAGTTGGTTGCCAGAGAAGTAGATCTGGTATGACCTCGTCTTTACTTCGCCAGCAGTGCCCACTGAATCTTAATCTGCGTTCACGGAGGGTGGTTGATACAGGTGGTATTGTACCATAAAGCTCGGCGTTTGTCATGTGTTGTCTCCAGCTGATGTTTAGGGCTGCCCTTAGTAGTCTTGTGTAGCAACCATAAATTCGTTGTTCAAGTGATTTAGTCAGTGTCCAGGTCTCACCCCCGTATAAAAATACACTTTCCACTGTGGCTCGAAAGAACTTGGTCTTCAGGTGCCTGGAGAGATCTGATTTCCAGATGGTATCCATTTTTGATAGAGCTACCCAAGCCTTTGCTTTCCTAACTTCTATGTCCTTTTTGCTACTCTCTATCCATGATCCAAGGTACTGGAAATCATCGACCTGCCTTAGTTGATTATTATCAATGGTTGTCAAGTTTCCATCAACATTAAAGGTCATGAATTCGGTCTTGGTAGCATTTATATGCAATCCAACCTCCTTAGCAGCCCTCTCCACTTTATTTAGTAGAAGCTGTGCATCTGCTAGCGTATTAGAGAGCAGGGCGATGTCATCCGCAAAGTCGGTGTCTGTGACTGTAGTTGCCGGATATCTACTACTTCTGCGTTCTTGAAGTGTGAATCCCAGATCTTCACCCTTTGTGGCCGTCCTCATTGCGTAATCCAGCACAATTACAAATAGTAATGGTGCTAATGTGTCACCTTGCAGTACGCCAGCCAGGATTGAGAAAAACTCAGTTTCACCATCTGGTGAGAGTACCTGCGCTTCTGTGTCACAATATAGCAATCCAATGCCAGCAACAATTACTTCTGGTATTCCATAAGCTCTTAGGATTTCAAGCATTTTACCTCTATGGATGGAGTCGAATGCCTTCTTGAAGTCCACAAAAGTCATGACTGCGGGGAGATTCTTTGACTTGATTCCTTCAATCAGTCTCCGTAGTGCAAGTATCTGAGCTATTGTTGATCTACTTGGTCGAAATCCGTTTTGGCTCTTACGCAGTAGTTTCTCTATGTGAGGCCTAATCCTATATAGAATCATTTTATTGTATATTTTGGCAGCTACCACAAGCAGACAGATCCCACGATAGTTTGTTGGTATGCCGAGGTCTCCTTTCTTGGGGAGAGGCTTTAGTTGATCTTTAGTCCAAATTGGTGGTGGCTTTTCCCCTTTTAACATCCGGTTGCAAACATTCAATAATGGTCTATTTAGCACTCCGGTTTTCCATACCTCCGCTGGGATTTCATCTAATCCACTCGCTTTATTATTGGACATGCTTTTAATGCTTCTTTGGAGTTCGGCAGGTGTGAAGTCCCCTGTTTCTATAGGTAGTGTCTTGTCATATATTTTCCTTGTAGGGCTGACCTCGATGTTTGGTGGCTGCCCAAGCAAGTTGCTGAAGTGATTTTTCCACTTCCCAACACGTTCTTCAGGACTATCGGCTTTGAGGCGCCCCTTTGCACAACTTTTCCGACCAGATACCTCATTTACAGTTTGCCAGGTAAGTCTTGATTGTTGCTGTATGTGAGCAGTTGTAATTGCTTCAGTTTTATCCTGTATGTACTTTTCCTGGCTGATGTTGTAGGCCAATTTAAGATCGTCCTTAGCTTTCTCAACCTTGTTAATGTTTTCGGTTGTTGGTTGTTCGGTTTTAACTTTGTAGGCTATCTTAAGATCTTCTCTCTTACAAGTAACCTCGGAGTTTTGCCATGGCACATACTGTTTTCGTTTAGGTTTCTGGGGGATATGCCTCTTAGCTGATTCCTTGTGGGCTGTTATTATATTCTGGTATATTGAATCGGTGGATTGGTCTTCATCCATTGACTGAAGTGCTTCAAAGCGGTTTTGAACTTCTACTGTATAAGCATCCTTTACAGCATTGTCAGTTCTGAGTTTCTCCCAGTCATAGTTGATTTGCTTGCTTGTCCTGGGTTTGCTGGCTCTCAAACTGAGTCTGATCTCTGCAGTCACAATTCTGTGGTCCGAACCAATTAGGTTGAACGAGCTGTATGCCTCACAGTTGATCATGCTATTTCTCCACTTTTTGTTTATAAGGATGTAATCCAGTTGTGCTTTGGTTCCATTAGGGTATTGAAAGGTCCATAGCTTCCCCTTACTCTTTTCGAATGTGTTGTTTGTTGGTATCAATTCACATTCTTCCATTAGGTCTAAGAGTAAGTACCCATTTCTGTTAGATGGAATCAATAATCACTTATTATTATATTTAGGGAAAAATATATATAAACAAAATGATTAGGTAATTATTTTCAATTAGGTAATTGAAGAATATCAACTAGTAACTTACGTCCTGGACTAAGAAGGATGTGGCTAGCAAAATCTGTACCAGTTGCCTCCGATTTCAATAGTTCCATCGGTAAATATGAGTCATCGTGGTTTTCCAAGAGTTTCTCGCCCGGTTTTAATGGATGTTCGATGGATTCGATACCCAGATGCACACAGTAGTCAAAGGCCGTTGTTCGATGGTCTTCTACTTCAGCCTAAAATATTGAAATATTATATCAAATGTGGGGCGGAAGGAATCTGATCGCAGTTAACCGATAAACCATAATGTTCTGGTACACATCGCTAAACACTCGATAACATTCGCCTGGTCTGTATTTAAATTTAAAATTTTTAAAACTGAATAATTTTATTATTTATTTTTAAAATGAATTGATAACTTTGTTATCAATATTATTGTTGCTGAATTTTGATATCAACTTACTTCAGTTTCGTCTATACCATAGCCTATGAAGGCAAACGACTTTCCGAAATTACCATCACTTTGATCTGAGATATCGCATTTATCGCAGTAATACAGAACGCACGGAGTCTCTCCAAGTCGAAGGAACCATGGTATGAATACTTCATCTACTTCCATGTCTACTACCTAGCGATCCAATAACAACAGGGTATAGTTGCATGATACCAAATCACAGCAGGGTATACACCATGTCCTGGAATATAGTGTCGTTATTCGGGTACATGCCCCCCCCCCCCCCCCCCCCCCC
Source organism: Nemertoderma westbladi (assembly GCA_032718475.1). Classification (NCBI taxonomy): domain Eukaryota; kingdom Metazoa; phylum Xenacoelomorpha; order Nemertodermatida; family Nemertodermatidae; genus Nemertoderma; species Nemertoderma westbladi. Next base: position 3,933 of record JAUCBJ010008234.1, read on the forward strand.
CCACTCCCCACTCCCAAAAAAAAATTTGTCAACAAATCGTAATGAGATTGCATGCAATTTGAAACAGAACATTTCACCTCCCTCCTCCTCCGTGGGTGAGCCAGAATTTCTATTTTTGCTTTCAATGTTTAGCTACAAGTGTTTGAAAAAGGTGTCTCAATTCTATATTTAACTAATTACACCACAGTTATTCTGCAACCTTTATAGTGATTTGTTGGTACTGTTAGAAAGCTGGCCATGCAAGGATTCTTAATATGTAAAAATATTTGAATTTGGTTGGGAAATAGCTGAGATATGGGCATTCGAAAGTTACATGTACTGTATTTGCTACCCATGCCATGTAAGCCATTATTATATTTAATAAATAAAACTTATTCTGGAACATTTTTTTTTAAACATTAGCCTACTTTAAATTATATTTTTAAATAAATATATAAACCATTTAAATTATATTTTTAAATAAATATATAAACCACACACTCACTTAAACATAGATTTTCAATCGAAATCAATCTAGGCTGTGATCCACAACAATAGTTTGTGTACATTTCAGATTAAGTATTAGTCTACAGTTACCTAGAAATAATTAAAATAAAATAATAATTGTATCTAGTTTTGTGTCTCTCCAGTTCTCCAAATACAATATCTTCTCATCATCTCAAGAGTCTGACACCCTTACAGTATACTTCACTACGATATGTTCTGCTTGGACGCAGCGAATTAGCGAGATTGTTGAGGTATATTATGCGGTTCCTATCCGCAGGCATCGTGTCGCAGTAGCTTTTCATCACCTTTCGATCGCCGCACCCCTTAAAATCATTTAGGAAAAAGAGGGGCATAGGTTGGAAGTAAGCCGCGGATCCTCTGCTGGCACGGTGGTATAGGAAAGAGGACTACGGTGACCTCGAAGGCAAAGCCCAGTTATACGGAGTAAGCTGAAGGAAAGTCGACATCGCAACATTCTGGAACATTTTGTAAAAAAAAAATAAAAAAAATTCTCGAACATTTGGTTTATGGTTTATTTGTTAGCTGGACAAATACGCATTATTGCCTCTTTAATCGTATTAT
>JAUCBJ010008234.1:10000-26555 GCA_032718475.1 Nemertoderma westbladi
ATTGCTATATACGTTGTATTGCTATATACGTTGTATTGCTATATAAGTTGTATTGCTATATACGTTGTATTGCTATATATATACGTTGTATTGCTATATATATACGTTGTATTGCTATATACGTTGTACGTTGTATTGCTATATACGTTGTATTGCTATATACGTTGTATTGCTATATAAGTTGTATTGCTATATACGTTGTATTGCTATATACGTTGTATTGCTATATAAGTTGTATTGCTATATACGTTGTATTGCTATATATATACTTTGTATTGCTATATACATTGTATTGCTATATAAGTTGTATTGCTATATACGTTGTATTGCTATATACGTTGTATTGCTATATTCTTTGTATTGCTATATACCTTGTATTGCTATATACGTTGTATTGCTATATAAGTTGTATTGCTATATACGTTGTATTGCTATATATATACGTTGTATTGCTATATATATAAGTTGTATTGCTATATACGTTGTACGTTGTATTGCTATGTACGTTGTATTGCTATATACGTTGTATTGCTATATAAGTTGTATTGCTATATACGTTGTATTGCTATATATATACGTTGTATTGCTATATATATAAGTTGTATTGCTATATACGTTGTACGTTGTATTGCTATGTACGTTGTATTGCTATATACGTTGTATTGCTATATACGTTGTATTGCTATATACGTTGTATTGCTATATACGTTGTATTGCTATATACGTTGTATTGCTATATAAGTTGTATTGCTATATATATACGTTGTATTGCTATATACGTTGTATTGCTATATACGTTGTATTGCTATATACGTTGTACTGCTATATACGTTGTATTGCTATGTATGTACTTTGTATTGCTATGTATATACTTTGTATTGCTATGTATATACTTTGTATTGCTATGTATATACGTTGTATTGCTATGTATATATGTTGTATTGCTATATATATACTTTGTATTGCTATGTATATACGTTGTATTGCTATGTATATACGTTGTATTGCTATGTATATACGTTGTATTGCTATGTATATACGTTGTATTGCTATGTATATACGTTGTATTGCTATGTATATACTTTGTATTACTATGTATATACTTTGTATTGCTATGTATATACGTTGTATTGCTATGAATATACTTTGTATTGCTATGTATATACTTTGTATTGCTATGTATATACGTTGTATTGCTATGTATATACTTTGTATTGCTATGTATATACGTTGTATTGCTATGTATATACGTTGTATTGCTATGTATATACGTTGTATTGCTATGTATATACGTTGTATTGCTATGTATATACTTTGTATTGCTATGTATATACTTTGTATTGCTATGTATATACGTTGTATTGCTATGTATATACTTTGTATTGCTTTGTATATACTTTGTATTGCTATGTATATACGTTGTATTGCTATATACGTTGTATTGCTATATACGTTGTATTGCTATGTATATACTTCGTATTGCTATCTATATACGTTGTATTGCTATGTATATACTTTGTATTGCTATGTATATACTTCGTATTGCTATCTATATACGTTGTATTGCTATGTATATACTTTGTATTGCTATGTATATACGTTGTATTGCTATGTATATACGTTGTATTGATATGTATATACTTTGTATTGCTATGTATATACTTTGTATTGCTATGTATATACTTTGTATTGCTATGTATATACGTTGTATTGCTATGTATATACTTTGTATTGCTATGTATATACGTTGTATTGCTATATACGTTGTATTGCTATGTATATACTTTGTATTGCTATGTATATACTTTGTATTGCTATCTATATACGTTGTATTGCTATGTATATACTTTGTATTGCTATGTATATACGTTGTATTGCTATGTATATACGTTGTATTGCTATGTATATACTTTGTATTGCTATGTATATACTTTGTATTGCTATGTATATACTTTGTATTGCTATGTATATACGTTGTATTGATATGTATATACTTTGTATTGCTATGTATATACGTTGCATTGCTATGTATATACGTTGTATTGCTATGTATATACTTTGTATTGCTATGTATATACTTTGTATTGCTATGTATATACTTTGTATTGCTATGTATATACGTTGTATTGCTATGTATATACTTTGTATTGCTATGTATATACGTTGTATTGCTATGTATATACGTTGTATTGCTATGTATATACGTTGTATTGCTATGTATATACGTTGTATTGCTATGTATATACTTTGTATTGCTATGTATATACTTTGTATTGCTATGTATATACTTTGTATTGCTATGTATATACGTTGTATTGCCATGTATATACTTTGTATTGCTATGTATATACTTTGTGGGGCGAGACACGTAGTCGGCGAGCCTTTGCATACGGTTCATATAGGGCAAATGGGGCATGTCCGTCTGTCTGTCTGTCTGTCCGTCCGTCCGTCTGGTAAATGTTTGAACGCGAATTTCTCGGCATCGCTCGTTCGGAATTGAACCAAACTTAGTAGGTAAGTAGTAGAGAGAAAGTTTAGAAAGTTTGTAAAGTTTGGTGAAAAATCATGCAGTCTGACGTCAGCTACGACAGATTATGTGGTTTTTAGAAAATGTTAAATTTCTCGGGAAGGCCTCATTTTCCTGAGCTGAAATTTTGGTGGCCTGTAGAGAATCATGAAGTCTATCTTTTACGAAATTGAAAAGTTAAGACATTTAATTGGGGATCCGCTAGAGACTCAGAAGTAATGACATAGGCCTACCGGTACGGTACTGCTGTACAGTGTTGCACTGGTAAGTACGAAATTGCAGAATAACAATTTGACACCACCTAGCGGATTAACATATGATTGTATATCGAATGAATACATTTATAGCATGGGATATTGGGTCCAAACTAGACATGCCCCATTTGCTCTATATGAACCGTATGCCAAGGCTTGCCGACTACGTGCTGCGCGAAGTCCCCACGAACGTGTATTGCTATGTATATACTTTGTATTGCTATGTATATACTTTGTATTGCTATGTATATACGTTGTATTGCCATGTATATACTTTGTATTGCTATGTATATACGTTGTATTGCTATGTATATACGTTGTATTGCTACCTTTACTTACTCAAACATAGTACATAGTAAGTTATTGTGTAAGATTTCCAGTTGTTGGGGATTTCCTCGAAGTCTTCTCCCACCCCACGAAGACTGCGTGTCGATATGCCAAGAATAAGTTTGTTTGAGAACAGCTGAAATTTATTATAGGCGTGAATAAATTTCGAAATTAATGGTATTGGGCGAGATGAGGGATCAGTATTGTATCGATTAGTTATGGTACAAATAAAAATAAACATTCGATTCAAGATTCATTATATTAATTGATATTGTTAAATATCGGTACTGGTACTATTAAATATATCAATGTTGGTATCTCTGCAATAATTTTCCTCATCATTAATTTCACCTTAATTAATATATAATTAATTACAAATGGTGTTGATTATATTGCATTCCTTACTGTTGCTTTATTAACCTATCTATTGTTTATTGTTTAGATAATCGATATGGTTAATCTTACCAAATGATGATTAGACAGAACTTACTCCCTGATTGGTTAACAGCGTACCTGATGTTTGGCCAACAACGAAACATATCTCAGTATCGTGTCGGAAGAAATTCTCACTAAGTCCGTAACCTTTCCTCAGATCGCTTTCACCTAACTCTTGTTTAATGTAACTCGGTACATTGGGTACCCGCCAGAAAGTTTGCAACTCCAAGTTTTTAATAATTTCATACATTCCTACCTGTAAACAAAAGCAATAAAATATTTCATTAACTACAAAGTAATGGACTTAATAACTATTTCTTTTACGAAAATAATGTAATATTTTTTGTCCGACTTTATAATCCGCATTTTGAGGAATAGTTAAAGCTTATTTCTTAAGCTGAGAAGAAAATTATTTTACTATTTCGGAGAAATGCGGATTAATTAAGGAAGACAAAAAATACTTGATTTTTGTAAAAGATGTTGTTTCCTTTAAAATATTCACTTTAAATTAGAAGTTTAACGTAACAAAGTTGTGGCAAACTTGAGGACAATTCTGCAATTTTTTGTAATTAATGATACCAGAGTGAAGTTGAAATTCCAGAATGTTAATCAAATAATCAAACAAAAAGATTGATTAGGGGGGGGGGGGGGGGGGGGGTATATTCCAAATATGAAAACTGTTTCGCAAGATCTGTCTTACTTCTCGAGATATTCGTCGTACCTGTCTGTAAGCCTGTCAGTCTGTCCGTCAAAATATAACCAACAGCCTGACAGCCAAACAAATAATTTGGAAGTCATCAAATGTTAAAACTGACACTCGAAATGGATACTGCGACCCTGAAAACCCCTAGAGCTAAACCTTTAGCTAGAAGATCTGCACTTTCCTTATATTTGACGGACACATCTGCGTGGTAATACGAGGGATTGCGTTGTCAAGCGCGACATTAAAAAATATTTAAGTACATAAATATTTATCCTTGGTATCGTACTATTTAACGACACTTCAGCAGAGGACGTATTTGCGTATTGCGTGGAGCGCACCGTATTCCCGTAATGGTATTTTAATGATATCCAATGCCCATACTGTGTTACCTTGCCACACAAATATGTGATTTTTATCGAATCGACAAAACATATAGTGAAAATATGCAGCTTACTTGTAATATAATACGTAATTGTTTTGATATATGAAGATGTCGTCCAAAAAATTGCCATACATACAATACATACATATAATAAACCTTTTGTCTCCGTGAGGCATAAATAAACAAAAATTAAATTAATAACTAGCCACTATAATTAACAACTATACCTCTTGTTCATATTCAATTCCAGAAATTTCGTTATAAATGGATAGAACAGTTTTATAAATGGCTGGAACTTCTGCAAACTCGTAGGAAACCTCAAATGTATCAGCATTGTCTTCCTCATAGATCGATTTCAAACTGACAGTGTCATCGATTGTATTTCCTACAAATAATTGAACCCTATTAGCACTACTGGGTGTTTAAACCATTAGCTGTTGCGCTGGGGTGGGGCTTCCCTATTCAACCCACCCAATATGTTTTTATATCAATAAAGTTAAATTTCAGGAAGTATGTGGGGAAATTATCTCACAACCTCACGAAGTGGAAAAAAATATTCACATACGTTGTCCCAAGAGATTTACAATAATAAGTCATGGTGAGAGAAAATAAAAAGTATACGGATGTTGTTTGTAGGTACCGCTATTACAAAAATACCAACAATGATATGGAATAAATTCCAAACATTGATAACTCACCAACGTTATAAACATCAAGAACGATTTTAGCGTCCGTTGGGTATTGTAACTTGGGGGAGAGTTGATTCAGTGTGAGTCGGTAAGTGATTGTCCGTTCGCTGACGTCAACCTCTGAGTCCAACGCTGCAGCTAAACCGTCAGCACGTTCAACAGACATACTAAACTTAGCCGGTGTGACAGGATTCTACAGAATTAATTAATTAATACCGATAATATAATAAAATGTGAAAGCAAATTTGTCGCGTTATAAATTCCCACCAGATTGACTAAAATTGTACATCTGCATCAGAAACATTCACCCATATATATTCGTCGGTAAAGAATCAACAACATTATACCAAAAAAAGTCTTTATGACGAGTAAATTACATTAGTGTAAATCCGGTATTCTTCACATGGGTAAACTGCAAAGTGAAATATAACAGATAGTTCACATGAGCCAAAAGATTTTTAATTATTAGCATCTTAAATATTATATTTATGTTATGAATTTTATTTGGATATTTAGAATTTACTTTCTCACTCGCTTACCTGGACAGTTACTACAGTTTCGTTAACGACACATGATACTCTGTTGCTACCGGTAACGGCGAGCTTGTAAACTCCTCTTTGTGGAAATGTATGTACGAAGTCCTTCACCCCATCGGGGTACTTTGGTACCGGTGTCAAATCCTTCTCCGGGGAAAAATTCCTATCGGCTACATCAGAAGAGGATTGGAGATCTGGTATCTCTATGTAAGAGATTTCGAGGTCGTAAACAATGTCGTTGCCTAAATACAGAGTAAAATTCCGAATGTAAAAAAAGTACCCATGTAAATTTTGAGTTGTTAAATGTCGCCTACCAGCGAATGGTGCACTACTGGTGGTATTATTGTATGCAACTTATTTTACTAATCAGTGCTCAAGATTTGTTAAAGTTATTATTTAACAGATTTTTCACCATTCCAATAAATTTCTAAAAGTATTGACCTATAGTTTAGCGCTAAAGGATTAATCATTGATGAAATACAAACAGACAACGAATGAAGCATCGCTACTGTAGGTTAAACTCGCTTGGACGTCACAATCACAGTCGACGGAGTTGGTTCATCTTCCACGTGGGCGATGGGGAATCAGTACTTTTACTATGCGATGGTTGGAATTATGTGATAACATTTAAATTCAGTTATTAGTTGCAAGTTCTTCTTTATTATTATAATATTTTGGCTATAACACGGTGAGGTAGCTCAGTTGGTTGAGCGCCGGGGGTGCAATCTATTGGTTGCAGGTTCGAATCTCGCCAGGGTCCACTCAGCCGTTTATCCCTTGAGGTCGATAACATGAGTGCCAGTTGAATTACTGGGACCATAACTTGGTATATGAGTAGCGTCCACCCCTACCGTTTGGATATAATGCCAAAATTATCTGCAGCGCTAATATTAACTTAAATTGTGTAGTCTATATTAATTAAACTGAAAGTTAATTGTGACAATAAATTACTACAGCCAATAATGGTGTATATATGTGTAGGTGTGTAGTATTTATTGGTCTGCTTTAGTTTATGGGGAAGTAAATAAAGTAATACAAAGAAACATCTTCCGATATTCAATACAAACTGTAAAAGTAATTGAGTTTCAATACTTACCACCAGTTCCAATGAGTTGAAAGTTTTGCTCGGTTTGTGACTCTAACGTGGTCTCTATCTTTGTATAAATTCCCAGAACTGATTCGATGATGTAACTTTCGAATGTTTTCACTATTCTTCTATCATTCTCTCCGCCATCTGATGTGACTGATATTGTGATTCTGAAATCATTCAACAATTAAATCATTAATAATATAAAACAGGCCAGAATTGAGTTGGGTCGCCTTTTTGGAGCTAGAAAATAAATTAATTCTAATTATTTAATTAATTCTAATATGTTATCTATAATTTTTTTCCCGTCAGGATTGAAACAGATCACCCGCAAAAATTAATATACGCAAAAAAAAACAAAAAGATACAAAATTAAATTCCTTTAAAATAAAATACTTGCCTTACGAATACGTAAATGCAATAAATTAAATGAATGAATAAAGAATCTTACGTCTTTGCGGATGTTGGATCAGGTGTTTGGTACACTGTAGTGGGGTATATGTGAATCAATTCAGCAGCAACGGCTTTAACGAGGATTCCTGAGGTTTCGGTGGACACCGCATAGGACCCAGATGCAACACCAACAACGTATCCCGGAAAAATCTCTATCACATTCTGGAATAATAAAATGAAGTTGTGGATAATCTTGAGAAAGTCATGGGGGATATGGACTAGGGAGTTGTGGCGGTTCAACTTTGTTGATAAGCCGGCATAGCATTCTTAATGCACACTGCATTGGGCGTGCATTAAGAATGTGGATTGCATCTCAATATTCAGTTTCAATGCAGCAGGCCGATTATAGTAGTAGTAGTAATGTCATAGAATTCTATTGGATGGTGCGTTGTGTTGCGCCTCTCGTAAATACGCTCAACAATTGTACTCGCTTTATAGTTGAATTGGACTCGCTATATTATAGAATTGGACTCGCTATATTATAGAATTGGACTCGCTATATTATAGAATTGGACTCGCTATATTACAGAATTGGATTCGATATATTATAGAATTGGACTCGCTATATTATAGAATTGGACTCGCTATATTATAGAATTGGACTCGCTATATTACAGAATTGGACTCGCTATATTATAGAATTGGACTCTGTATATTATAGAATTGGACTCGCTACATTACAGAATTGGATTCGCTATATTATAGAATTGGACTCGCTATATTATAGAATTGGACTCGCTATATTATAGAATTGGACTCGCTATATTATAGAATTGGACTCGCTATATTATAGAATAGGACTCGCTACATTACAGAATTGGATTCGCTATATTATAGAATTGGACTCGCTATATTATAGAATTGGACTCGCTATATTATAGAATTGGACTCGCTATATTATAGAATTGGACTCGCTATATTACAGAATTGGATTCGATATATTATAGAATTGGACTCGCTATATTATAGAATTGGACTCGCTATATTACAGAATTGGACTCGCTATATTATAGAATTGGACTCGCTATATTATAGAATTGGACTCGCTATATTATAGAATAGGACTCGCTACATTACAGAATTGGATTCGCTATATTATAGAATTGGACTCGCTATATTATAGAATTGGACTCGGTATATTATAGAATTGGACTCGCTACATTACAGAATTGGATTCGCTATATTATAGAATTGGACTCGCTATATTATAGAATTGGACTCGCTATATTATAGAATTGGACTCGCTATATTATAGAATAGGACTCGCTATATTACAGAATTGGACTCGCTATATTATAGAATTGGACTCGGTATATTATAGAATTGGACTCGCTACATTATAGAATTGGACTCGCTATATTATAGAATTGGACTCGCTATATTATAGAATTTGACTCGCTATAGTATAGAATTGGACTCGCTATATTACAGAATTGGACTCCCTATATTATAGAATTGGACTCGGTATATTATAGAATTGGACTCGCTATATTATAGAATTGTACTCGCTATATTATAGAATTGTACTCGCTATATTATAGAATTGGACTCGCTATATTATAGAAATGGACTCGCTATATTATAGAAATGGAATTGTACTCGCTATATTACAGAATTGGACTCGCTATATTATAGAATTGGACTCGCTATATTATAGAATTGTACTTGCTATATTATAGAATTGGACTCGGTATATTATAGAATTGGACTCGCTACATTATAGAATTGGACTCGCTATATTATAGAATTGGACTCGCTATATTATAGAATTTGACTCGCTATAGTATAGAATTGGACTCGCTATATTACAGAATTGGACTCCCTATATTATAGAATTGGACTCGGTATATTATAGAATTGGACTCGCTATATTATAGAATTGTACTCGCTATATTATAGAATTGGACTCGCTATATTATAGAATTGGACTCGGTATATTATAGAATTGGACTCGCTACATTATAGAATTGGACTCGCTATATTATAGAATTGGACTCGGTATATTATAGAATTGGACTCGCTATATTATAGAATTGGACTCGGTATATTATAGAATTTGACTCGCTATAGTATAGAATTGGACTCGCTATATTACAGAATTGGACTCCCTATATTATAGAATTGGACTCGGTATATTATAGAATTGGACTCGCTATATTATAGAATTGGACTCGCTATATTATAGAATTGGACTCGCTATATTATAGAATTGGACTCGCTATATTATAGAAATGGACTCGCTATATTATAGAATTGGACTCGCTATATTATAGAATTTGACTCGCTATAGTATAGAATTGGACTCGCTATATTACAGAATTGGACTCCCTATATTATAGAATTGGACTCGGTATATTATAGAATTGGACTCGCTATATTATAGAATTGTACTCGCTATATTATAGAATTGTACTCGCTATATTATAGAATTGGACTCGCTATATTATAGAATTGGACTCGCTATATTATAGAATTGGACTCGCTATATTATAGAAATGGACTCGCTATATTATAGAAATGGAATTGTACTCGCTATATTATAGAATTGGACTCGCTATATTATAGAATTGGACTCGCTATATTATAGAATTGGACTCGCTATATTATAGAATTGTACTCGCTATATTATAGAATTGGACTCGCTATATTATAGAAATGTACTCGCTATATTATAGAAATGGAATTGTACTCGCTATATTAAAGAATTGGACTCGCTATATTATAGAATTGGACTCGCTATATTATAGAATTGGACTCGCTATATTATAGAATTTGACTCGCTATAGTATAGAATTGTACTCGCTATATTATAGAATTGGACTCGCTATATTATAGAATTGTACTCGCTATATTATAGAATTGGACTCGCTATATTATAGAATTGGACTCGCTATAGTATAGAATTGGACTCGCTATATTATAGAATTGTACTCGCTATATTATAGAATTGTACTCGCTATATTATAGAATTGGACTCGCTATATTATAGAATTGGACTCGCTATATTATAGAAATGTACTCGCTATATTATAGAAATGGAATTGTACTCGCTATATTAAAGAATTGTACTCGCTATATTATAGAATTGGACTCGCTATATTATAGAATTGTACTCGCTATATTATAGAATTGGACTCGCTATATTATAGAATTGTACTCGCTATATTAAAGAATTGGACTCGCTATATTATAGAATTGTACTCGCTATATTATAGAATTGTACTCGCTATATTATAGAATTGGACTCGCTATATTATAGAATTGTACTCGCTATATTATAGAATTGGACTCGCTATATTATAGAATTGGACTCGCTATAGTATAGAATTGGACTCGCTATATTATAGAATTGTACTCGCTATATTATAGAATTGTACTCGCTATATTATAGAATTGGACTCGCTATATTATAGAATTGGACTCGCTATATTATAGAATTGGACTCGCTATATTATAGAATTGGACTCGCTATATTATAGAATTGGACTCGCTATAGTATAGAATTGGACTCGCTATATTATAGAATTGGACTCGCTATAGTATAGAATTGGACTCGCTATATTATAGAATTGTACTCGCTATATTATAGAATTGGACTCGCTATATTATAGAATTGTACTCGCTATATTATAGAATTGGACTCGCTATATTATAGAATTGGACTCGCTATAGTATAGAATTGGACTCGCTATATTATAGAATTGTACTCGCTATATTATAGAATTGTACTCGCTATATTATAGAATTGGACTCGCTATATTATAGAATTGGACTCGCTATATTATAGAATTGGACTCGCTATATTATAGAATTGTACTCGCTATATTATAGAATTGTACTCGCTATATTATAGAATTGGACTCGCTATATTATAGAATTGGACTCGCTATATTATAGAATTGTACTCGCTATATTATAGAATTGGACTCGCTATATTATAGAAATGTACTCGCTATATTATAGAAATGAATTGTACTCGCTATATTATAGAATTGGACTCGCTATATTATAGAATTGGACTCGCTATATTATAGAATTGGACTCGCTATATTATAGAATTGACTCGCTATAGTATAGAATTGTACTCGCTATATTATAGAATTGGACTCGCTATATTATAGAATTGTACTCGCTATATTATAGAATTGGACTCGCTATATTATAGAATTGGACTCGCTATATTATAGAATTGGACTCGCTATATTATAGAATTGGACTCGCTATATTATAGAATTGGACTCGCTATATTATAGAATTGGACTCGCTATATTATAGAATTGGACTCGCTATATTATAGAATTGGACTCGCTATATTATAGAATTGGACTCGCTATATTATAGAATTGGACTCGCTATATTATAGAATTGGACTCGCTATATTATAGAATTGGACTCGCTATATTATAGAATTGTACTCGCTATATTATAGAATTGTACTCGCTATATTATAGAATTGGACTCGCTATATTATAGAATTGGACTCGCTATATTATAGAATTGGACTCGCTATATTATAGAATTGTACTCGCTATATTATAGAATTGGACTCGCTATATTATAGAATTGGACTCGCTATATTATAGAATTGTACTCGCTATATTATAGAATTGGACTCGCTATATTATAGAATTGGACTCGCTATATTATAGAATTGTACTCGCTATATTATAGAATTGGACTCGCTATATTATAGAATTGGACTCGCTATATTATAGAATTGGACTCGCTATATTATAGAATTGGACTCGCTATATTATAGAATTGGACTCGCTATATTATAGAATTGGACTCGCTATATTATAGAATTGGACTCGCTATATTATAGAATTGGACTCGCTATATTATAGAATTGGACTCGCTATATTATAGAATTGGACTCGCTATATTATAGAATTGGACTCGCTATATTATAGAATTGGACTCGCTATATTATAGAATTGGACTCGCTATATTATAGAATTGGACTCGCTATATTATAGAATTGGACTCGCTATATTATAGAATTGGACTCGCTATATTATAGAATTGGACTCGCTATATTATAGAATTGGACTCGCTATATTATAGAATTGGACTCGCTATATTATAGAATTGTACTCGCTATATTATAGAATTGGACTCGCTATATTATAGAATTGGACTCGCTATATTATAGAATTGTACTCGCTATATTATAGAATTGGACTCGCTATATTATAGAATTGGACTCGCTATATTATAGAATTGGACTCGCTATATTATAGAATTGGACTCGCTATATTATAGAATTGGACTCGCTATATTATAGAATTGGACTCGCTATATTATAGAATTGGACTCGCTATATTATAGAATTGGACTCGCTATATTATAGAATTGGACTCGCTATATTATAGAATTGGACTCGCTATATTATAGAATTGGACTCGCTATATTATAGAATTGGACTCGCTATATTATAGAATTGGACTCGCTATATTATAGAATTGGACTCGCTATATTATAGAATTGGACTCGCTATATTATAGAATTGGACTCGCTATATTATAGAATTGGACTCGCTATATTATAGAATTGGACTCGCTATATTATAGAATTGGACTCGCTATATTATAGAATTGGACTCGCTATATTATAGAATTGGACTCGCTATATTATAGAATTGGACTCGCTATATTATAGAATTGGACTCGCTATATTATAGAATTGGACTCGCTATATTATAGAATTGGACTCGCTATATTATAGAATTGGACTCGCTATATTATAGAATTGGACTCGCTATATTATAGAATTGGACTCGCTATATTATAGAATTGGACTCGCTATATTATAGAATTGGACTCGCTATATTATAGAATTGGACTCGCTATATTATAGAATTGGACTCGCTATATTATAGAATTGGACTCGCTATATTATAGAATTGGACTCGCTATATTATAGAATTGGACTCGCTATATTATAGAATTGGACTCGCTATATTATAGAATTGGACTCGCTATATTATAGAATTGGACTCGCTATATTATAGAATTGGACTCGCTATATTATAGAATTGGACTCGCTATATTATAGAATTGGACTCGCTATATTATAGAATTGGACTCGCTATATTATAGAATTGGACTCGCTATATTATAGAATTGGACTCGCTATATTATAGAATTGGACTCGCTATATTATAGAATTGGACTCGCTATATTATAGAATTGGACTCGCTATATTATAGAATTGGACTCGCTATATTATAGAATTGGACTCGCTATATTATAGAATTGGACTCGCTATATTATAGAATTGGACTCGCTATATTATAGAATTGGACTCGCTATATTATAGAATTGGACTCGCTATATTATAGAATTGGACTCGCTATATTATAGAATTGGACTCGCTATATTATAGAATTGGACTCGCTATATTATAGAATTGGACTCGCTATATTATAGAATTGGACTCGCTATATTATAGAATTGGACTCGCTATATTATAGAATTGGACTCGCTATATTATAGAATTGGACTCGCTATATTATAGAATTGGACTCGCTATATTATAGAATTGGACTCGCTATATTATAGAATTGGACTCGCTATATTATAGAATTGGACTCGCTATATTATAGAATTGGACTCGCTATATTATAGAATTGGACTCGCTATATTATAGAATTGGACTCGCTATATTATAGAATTGGACTCGCTATATTATAGAATTGGACTCGCTATATTATAGAATTGGACTCGCTATATTATAGAATTGGACTCGCTATATTATAGAATTGGACTCGCTATATTATAGAATTGGACTCGCTATATTATAGAATTGGACTCGCTATATTATAGAATTGGACTCGCTATATTATAGAATTGGACTCGCTATATTATAGAATTGGACTCGCTATATTATAGAATTGGACTCGCTATATTATAGAATTGGACTCGCTATATTATAGAATTGGACTCGCTATATTATAGAATTGGACTCGCTATATTATAGAATTGGACTCGCTATATTATAGAATTGGACTCGCTATATTATAGAATTGGACTCGCTATATTATAGAATTGGACTCGCTATATTATAGAATTGGACTCGCTATATTATAGAATTGGACTCGCTATATTATAGAATTGGACTCGCTATATTATAGAATTGGACTCGCTATATTATAGAATTGGACTCGCTATATTATAGAATTGGACTCGCTATATTATAGAATTGGACTCGCTATATTATAGAATTGGACTCGCTATATTATAGAATTGGACTCGCTATATTATAGAATTGGACTCGCTATATTATAGAATTGGACTCGCTATATTATAGAATTGGACTCGCTATATTATAGAATTGGACTCGCTATATTATAGAATTGGACTCGCTATATTATAGAATTGGACTCGCTATATTATAGAATTGGACTCGCTATATTATAGAAATGGAATTGGACTCGCTATATTATAGAATTGGACTCGCTATATTATAGAATTGGACTCGCTATATTATAGAATTGGACTCGCTGTAGTCTACAATATGACTAAAATTTATAGAACATCTTACCTCATTCCCATTGGTCGAATCGAAGTCGCAGAAACTATCTGGTTGGTCATCGGGAGCAGGTAGGAAGCGAAACGTATCCGAGAAAGCAAACATCTTGGTCGTTCGTCCCGCTTTGGTACACTGTACAGCGATCTGGCTATCTGAAACCTGCGAGATTATTCGGCAGTGGGGTGGAACTACTCAAATACTCTACATTTAATTTTGGATAATATTTATTCAAATTTTTTTAATTAGACAGCAGCTTATTTTTGGCCAAAACTTAGTGAGTTTTGATCGTACGGAGCTGGTTTTGGGCTCATTCTGTTCGGAATATAACGATTTTATTCAAATCCACTTCAAATTTTATAATCTTATTATTTTTCCTCATTCAAAAACGCTGTAAAATTAATACATATTTTTCAAAATTATGTTTCAACATTAGAAATTTTGCACTCTAATAGAGTAATAATTACTGGTAAAATATACGGGTTTAGAGGTTTTGATTTAGCGGCATCGCATTTATTCAGTCTCAAATGCATCCAAATCGTTGTTTGTCTGTAATAATAATCGGAATCGTGTAATGTTAAATAAACGAATTTCCTTTCAGCAATTCAAATATGAATTTACCATAGCAACAGAACATAGGCCTACATATGTTCTGGGGTTATGTTCTTATGTTAGATTCTATGGGATGTTTGAACATGAACATACATTAGAGATACCGTACAGTTTAAATAGTACGCTACTGCGGCAGTAAATAATTTATGCCAAGGTATCAAAATAACGCGATAAATAGGAAAACAATAAAAACTTTCAATTTGAAATAATATCCATTAATGTACTCATTACATTGTATTAGATCCATCAATAACGTAAATA
This sequence comes from Nemertoderma westbladi, assembly GCA_032718475.1. Taxonomy (NCBI): domain Eukaryota; kingdom Metazoa; phylum Xenacoelomorpha; order Nemertodermatida; family Nemertodermatidae; genus Nemertoderma; species Nemertoderma westbladi. Next base: position 25,797 of record JAUCBJ010008234.1, read on the forward strand.
GATTGCAATAAATAAATTGCAATGCAACGAAATATAAACCGCTAAATCCATATATTTCTTAAACCAGCAATTATTGCTCTATTAGAGTGCAAAATCTCGAATGTTGAAACATAATTTTGAAAAATATGTACTTTTTTAACAGAATTTGAATAAATCGTTATATTCCGAACAGAATGAGCCCAAAACCAGCTCCGTACGATCAAAACTCGCGGAGTTATGGCCAAAAATAAGCTGCTGTCTAATTTAAAAAAATTTACTTTACTTTCATTATTTTATAATGAAAGAGTAAATAGAAAAACTACGCGAAATAAGCGAAATGTAAAACCCTATATTATTATTATAATTCGAGGATTATTACATTTATATTTATATTGTTTGTGTCTGTGCAATAATTACTACAAACGTCTACGGATTTTATAATCTGAAATAAAGAATATAATAATAATATAATAATAATAATACTTATGATGAGGTTTCTGTATATTTAGCAGTTTGCTTGTGTTCGCATATCTGGTTCAAGAGGTCGTAGATTCGACCCCCGCAAGAATGCCATCAGGGCAGTTTTCGTTTCGGCACGAATGCTTTAAAGGGAATTAATAATTTAATATCTGCCTTTCATTTTTTAATGGCACGGTATCCATTATCGAAATGATTACTAGATTCTTGTGGTTCTGTGGAAGGTATATTTCTGGGGGGACCGATCTGGAAATAATTCGGCAGACCGCGTGCGTAATCCCTGGCCTAACAGCCGAAAAAACT